>WNWK01016923.1:0-43642 GCA_009830355.1 Cherax destructor
ATGTATAGGGCAACGGGGGGAAAACATCTTTGGATGTAGAAAAGTTTTTAAAAAGTGGGGGGAATTCAAAAACGGGGGTAGAATGACAGGGGGTAAGGCAGCTGGGATTGATGGGATAAAGATAGAAATTTTAAAAAGGGGGGGCCCGGGGAATTTTTTTTTTGGGGGGGTTTTGGAGCTTTTTTTTTAAAAATGTATGGAAGGGGAAAAAAGGTTTTTTAAAATTGGGAGACGTGTATATTATTATTTTTAAATAAACCAAAAAAAAAGGAAAGCGCTAAACCAGGGGTTTTCCCCCAGCCTTTAAGTTATTGGGGAAAAGAAAGGGGGGAGGGGGTTTTTTAAGGGGAGATGGATGATTAGTAGGGTATGGGTGCAGCATGACGGTGGATAGTGCGGGGATACAGGGTAGAAAGAGATCGGGGGGGGGAAAATGGGGGGGTGCTAGAGGTAAAATTTTTCCCCAGAGTTTGTGTAGTAAGTCAGTTTCTGTAAAAAAAGTCAACAAGAGCCCCCGGGTTTTAAAGGGGGGTCCTTTTTAAAAAGAATAGAAGGTAAAACCCCCCATTTTGGAATTTTTAGATTTTGCCACCGAAGTGGCTGGTTTTGTACCCCATATCCATCCGGGGACAAAAAACCCAAAAAGGCTTATGGATACAAAAAGGCCTAAACCCCCCCCAAAAAAAAAGGGTTTAAAAAATTGTTTTTTTGGGGTTTTTATATCTACATTTCAATTATCTGTTAAAAACGGGGTATCTTATTTCAAAAAATAAGATATCTTTTTAAATATATATTGTCTTTCTATATTCCTCAAAACCCCCAAATTGGGCACATGGTGTTACGACAGTGACAATATGCCTGATCACATAATTTGCATTTAGTTTGATCATCATCTGTGCCCCCCCAAACTGTAGAAGTACCTTAGCCAAGCCTAAGCCTGGCCACTAACATCAGTCAGTCTGTTCACATTGCAAGTTGCTCCACAAACATGCCCATCTGTGGCAAACGTCGTTGGAGAAAAATTTCCCCGCGTGCTCGTTGATGGGGTGGGCAGTCAGCAGAAATGTCGAACAGACACGGGAAACCCCGACAATGCTCAAAAAGGGGGGGAGGGGAGCCTCTCCATGGATCCCGGGGAAAATAAGACGAGTGTGGCCGATGCGAAGGGGGAGAGTGTAGTCCCCCCCCAAACCCAGTTTTTGGGGACAAGAAGGGAAACCTATAACGGGTTTTTAAAAAGAATGAAGTTTTTATTCAGCAGGTGAGACCGGGCGTTCCCCCCAAGGGGGGTTTTAAAAAAAGGTGGGTAGCAATGACGGCAAAATAGTCCGTAAAAGGAACACCTCTATATAAAAGGGGGAAAAAGGTCATGTACTTTAAAACCGCACAGCAGTGTCTCCTGTTCTTGCCTGTCACCAACATGAGCGGGCCCCCAAAAAAAGACAATATCTTTATGTTTTCCCAAAAAGATACGGGGAAAAACCCCAAAGGTGGATACGAAGGACGGGGGGTGAGGTGTATCAATTTTATGGAAAACCTGTAAAGAACAAAGGAGTCTGAAACGACCACAAATGGTGATACAGGCAAAAGATGCAATACGGATAAGTCCGGGGGAAAAAAAATACAAAAAAAACCGTAAATATGCCCCCCGGGGGGTAATAGATCCCCCCCGTACACGCTGCCCGGAAACCTGCTGCAAGATCCACGCCGTAATAGAAGGGGTGGGGAAAGGAAGAAACCAGAAAATCAACATCTGGGATGACATTCCCGGGGGGGGGAGAAAAAAGGGGAGCAAGTGTAACCTTTTTCCCCAAAGGGGGAATCGGGCTTAAAATTTTGAAAAGGAAAAAAGGGAACATAGAGCTGACGGTAGGAAACCCACCAGTGTAAAGAAGAGCACTTTCGTTAGGGTTCCCCCTGGGAAAAAAAGGGTCTGATGAATATAACAAATCATAGCCTAAAAAGGGCCCCAAAAAACAGTTTTGGGGGTTTGGGTTCTTGCAAACAGCCCCCCGGGGGAAAAACTTGAGAGAGCAACACCTAAAAACCCCCCGGGTTCCCCCGAGGCCTCGGATATTCCACTGCAAAAAAACCACGATTTATGGAAAAAAGATATAAGTGGGTGGGAAAAAAGGGAAACTTGGACTAGGGTTAAAAAAATCCACGTGGGGGGTACGGAAGACCTGTAATCAGGGGGGGGACATTGTGAAGGAAGGGGGGTTGAGACGAAAAAGAGAGAAGAGGAACCTCAGGTGGAGTAGTGTCCATCATCGGCCCCAAAAATATTCTGCAATAGCTTCCAGTGTTTGGAAGTCAAAGATGCAGAATGTGGGACTACATTAGAAATGGAAGAAAAGTGATCAACGATCGGGGTCTATAGACTGTACTAAAGAAAAAGGGCGAGGAGATGAAGAAAAACTTGAGCGGGGGGGGGGGGGACGAGGGGATGAAGGTAGTGTAGGGGGGAGGATGAACCTCCCCCCTTATAGAACTAGTCAGACGCCAAGAACCTGGCAGTAGGGTTTTTTTTGGGGCCCTTTTAAAAGGGGGGCGCTGGGGGGTTTTGGTGAATGATGAGGACGTGTGACTCAAATTTCCCGGTGGTAGAGGAAGGGGGGGTGGACAGCAGGGGAAAAAGGGGGGGGACCTCGGGGGCCCAAAAAAATAAAAGGTTTTCGGGGCAGGGGTAAAATTTGGGGGAAAAAGGGGACCACAGGGGAAGCCGGGGAAGTTGGGCCCCCCCAAAAACGGGGCGACTTTTGCTTTGGGGGAAAAAAGGAAATGCGGGGGAAATCTCCCTTGAGGGGTAATGAGAGACAGCCTCCCCCGGGGAACCCTTTCCCCCCTCTTTGGGGAAAACGGTTTTTCCGGGGTCATTCAGAGTAAACCTGACAACGGCAAATAAGCGGAGGGGCCCCCCAAACCCCGTTAAGGCATGAGGGGGGTAAAAACCCAAAAAAAACGGGGGGTCCCCGCCCGGAACTGGGCATTCGGCCATGGACCTGCAATATTTTGCTGGATGACCCGCCAGCCGTTTCCCCCGTTGCGGTGTGGGGGGCACCTTTCAGACTTGAAAAAGTTGACCTGCAATGTAAACCAAAAGGGGGTATTTCCCCCAGCAGTCAAATGTTAAACGAGCTATATTCCCCGGATAAGGGGCTTGCATTGTCAGGGAGGACAAAAGTTTTCTGGATGGGGGGTTCTTGGAGCTAAAACTCCCCCAAAATGTCATCCCACATGGGGAAAATTTCCCTTGGACAATGGTGTGGGGCAAAATAATAAGAACCACAACAAGAATTGAGGGAAGGGTTTTTTCCCCCAAAAGTAACAGGAGCAGAATCTATGGTTTAAAAAGAAAGATCTGAGCTTGACCAGCATTCTGGACCGTGATGTTTTGGGGTGCCTCTTTTGGGGGAAAAGTGAAATGAGATGTCTTTAAACATGGCTGGGAGCTTTACCAATACTATGGTCTGAAAGATGGTATTAGGAAGTTGGTTCCCGAGTAAAAAAAAAACCCCCCCTTGAGTAGTTTAAAAACCCCCGGGTTTTTAAGGGGGTGCGTGACGAGCTGGTTGTTTCTGAGATGAATGAGAAGGAAGTGTGAATTGTCATGTGTGGGTCTTAGTCGTTTGGGTGTGGGACCGGGGTGGTCCCATGGGGGGGCGGGGCGGGCAAAAGTGCCCCCACAGTCAGGGAAGCCGGGGAAAAAAAGGGGAAAAAAAGTTCGAAAGGGCCAGGGGGGCCCCAGTCCCCGAAGCAGGTACCAAAACCCGCACAAGCAAGAGGTACAGGGGGCATGAAGGTGCCCCAAAGGGGGGTTTTCCGTTAACGAGGCAGGGTCAGTACTGGGTGTGGTATCGGGAAAGGGGGCCCCGGGGGAGTGGGTTCATGGATTGGGTCAGCCATGGTTGGGGTTTCTTCTTTCTTTTTTTTTTTTAAAAAAAAAAAAAGAAAATAAAATAAAAATAAAAAAGAATAAAAAAAAAAGGGGGCAGGAGGAATAGCCCCCAGGAGGAAGGGGAAAAAAGGGGTAAATCCCCCCCCAAGCCCAAAAAAGGGCCTCAACACCCAAGTAATCCAGATGCTGCATGGAACCCGTGCCATCCCCCCCTTCATGCCAGTAAACCAGCAATCAGGATAGCAACCTCCCCCCCGAGCTATCTCGGCGGAAAAAAGAAGGGGCGGCCGGATACCCCAAAAAAGCATACCGCCCCCCCACCCGGGGAAACAAAAAAAGGGGGGGCCTCCAGAGATACAATCGCAAAAAACCCCCGGGCCCCCCCAGGTGCCCCGGGGAGGAGGGGGGCACCCCCCGGCGACCCCTTTCCCCGGCAAACTACACCCCCCCCAAAAGGGCCTCAACGGAAGGGGGGTGGCCCCCGTCCCTTTCCCCCCCCCAAAGGGGAAATGAATCCCCGGGGAAAAAACTCCCAGGGGTAAAACTGGGGGAAGGAAATAAGGGGGGGGAGGGGGGGAGGGGGGAAAAGGGGGGAAAGGGGGGGATGGGGAAGAGGGGGGAAAAAAGGGAAGGGGGGGTTGGGGGTAGTGGGTTAAATCTGAGGAAGAAGCCCAAAAACGTCCAATTCCTCAAACCGATATTATTAATTTAATCAAATAAACGCTAAACCACGGGGGGTTTTACAGCGCTGGGTTTTGTAGGATGCAGGGAGAGTGGGTTGTAAGAGGGGGATGGAGGATTGGGAGGGTATGGGTGCAAGATGACGGTGGATAGTGCGGGGTGGAGGGTGGGGGGAGATCGGGGGGGGAAAGGGCTGGGGGGAGGTGCTAAAAGGGGGAATCTTCAAGTTTGTGTAGTAAGTCAGTTTCTTCCCCCAAAAAAATCAATGGGGGGTCAGGATTAAAAAGGGGGGCCCTCTGCAAGAAGGGAAAAAGGGGGAAAAAAAGGGGGGAAGCGAAGACGTCGTTGGAGGTAAATTCTGCGGGGCTCGTTGATAGGTGGACAGTCAAAGGATATTCGACAGGGCAATGGAACCTGACAATGCTCACAAAAGAGGGGCAGGGGGGGGTCTCCATGGATACCCATAATTTTAAAGGGAAAAGGGGGGGCCCATGTGAAAAAAGGGGGGGAAAAATAGTCTCCCAACCTCCACTTTTGGGGGCAAGGAAAGGCCAAAACCTATAACCGGTTTAATAAATAAAAATTGTTTTGGGGGGACCAGCGTTTTTAACGAATTGGGTGGGTAGCTGACCCAAAAAAAATCCGTGAAAGGAACACCCCTTTTGAATCTGGAAGGTCATGCTGCTGACCGCGCGGGGGGTCTGCCTGTTTCCCTTGCCCTGTACGTCAACGACCAGGGGCCCAACAAAAGACAATATCTTTATGCTTGCCCAAAAAAACCAAAATAACCAAAAAGGGGGGTGAAGAACTTAAAAGGGGGGAGGGGGATCAATTTTACAGATAGCCTGTAAAGCACTAAGGGAGTCTGAAAGACCCAAATGGTGCCCCGGGATAGATGCAAAAAGGGGTAAGTGCCCCCCCAAAAAAGGCATTTTTCAGCCGTAAATATGCTAGCCGGGGGTAATAAATGCCCAAAAAGGGGTTCCGGGGAAAAAAATGGGGGAACCCCGGTCAGATGATTTTTTAACCATCTTTTGCCCCGGATGGAAAAGGGAATGGGCCCCGGGAAAAGGTCTAAAAAAAAAAGGGGAAAGCCCCGTAGGCGGGTTTGGGTTTTCAAAAGGAAAAGGAAAAGAACAGACCGGCAGGGAACTTCCCAAGGGGGAAAAAGGAAAGGGTAATCACATGAACAAAAAAAAGGCGGAAAACTGAAGGGGAAAACAAAAAGAATGCAAAAGGAAAAAAAAGGGACCCGGAAAAAAGGGGGGGCCCAACAAATAAAAGGGGTCTACTAACATCTGTGACAATCCCCCACATGGAAAAATTTTAAGGATGGGGCGGGTTTAAAAAACGAAAAAAAATGTGCATCGGAAAAGGGGGGGGAAAAGGGTGGGGTTTGGCCCCAAAAAGGCTCTCCCCAAACCGGGGGGAAAAACAAAACCCGGGGGGGGGGTAATTCCCCCGGTGATGGATGGGATTAAAAAGGGTGGAAAAAATGGCGGGGGAAAAGGGGGGGCCGGGGAAAAATTTCCCCCATAATCAGTTTGGTAAATTTGGGCCAAAAAGGGAAGGAGAGTTCTATTCAGCCCCCCTGAAAAAAAGTCGGGGTTTTTTTGGGGGGTTAAGGGGGATGACAAAGTCCCCTTCCAAAAGGGGAATGTAGTTTCCGGACAATTTGGGGGAAAAAGGGGGGGCCAGAAACCTGACTGTACCCCAAATTCTGGGATATGTTTTTCCCCCCTAGGTCAATGGATGATCAGAGACCACTGAACTCTAGTGAAAATTTGATGAGTTTTACTAGAAAATTTTAAAACCCCCAGGGGGTTTGGCCCAATCAGAAAGGGGGTTTATGGCATGCTGGAAAATTTTCAATGAGGTAAAAAGGCCCTGCAAAACTATAGAAAAAATCATCAATGGCGATAAAATTTTTGGGGGGGGGGGAACCCAGATGCCAGATTATAAAGAAGCAAAAAAGGGGTGTTTTGCCCCCAAAAACCACCCCCGGGGGCCCCCTTTCCCGGGGAAAAAAATTGGGGGAAGGTTTTTCAAACCCCGGGCCCGGAAAATCTGTATTAAAAGGCCTTAAAAAAATGGTGGTTTCCCCCGGGGGCCCCAAGGAGTGGGCCTGTAAGATATTTATCCCCCAAAAGGTATATAACCCTTTAAAATTGAAAAAAATGGCGATAACCAATGGTTTTTAAAGGCATTAGAATAGGGGTTTTCCCCGGTTTTCGTTTTTTTAAACCCTTCCAGGAGGCACTAAAAAAAAAAACCGAAAACTTAAACCTTTTTCCCCCCCAAAAATAATGGAAATTCAATTAATGTTTGGGAAAAATATTAAAAAAAAAAAATTTTTAAAAAATTAAATTTTTGATTTACATAAGAAAAAAATAAAAATAAAAAAAAAAGCACAAAAAATTATAAAAAAAATTTTTTAAAATCCCCTTCTTTTTTGGGAAAATCTTGTTGGTTTATGGAAGAGGGAAAGGGGAGAGGGGGCAGGTTTTTGTTGGGAGGCAGGAAAAAAAAGCTTCAATTTGACACTAATATCAGCTCTACGGCTTTTTATCTATCACAATTAATCTAAAATGACATAATAAACAATTAAATAACATAAAAACGTGATATACACTCTAGAATGAATAAAATATTTTCTCATTACGAATGGGGTTGGGGGCATCTCGGTCCCCGCTATGGCATCTTCTTCTTTTTCCCTCCTTCAAATATTGTATAAGAAAACGGAGTTTGTAATGCTAACTGCATTAGATCACTTATTTCAAATCCCTTTAAGGTGTGAACCGTCATTTCCCGTCGGGCTGGTGGTTTAAAAACAACAGCAGCGGGAACAAAAACAACAACTGGTTTTTTTGGCAAAAAACCAAGGCTTCTACCTCTCATTCTCTCTCGTTTATTCATTTAATCTTGTTTACTCACCCTCCTCCATTAATTTCCTCTTACCACAACTGCCTCTCATCACCCTGCCTCTCACCACCACTGCCTCTCACCACCACCCCCTCCCCACCACTGCCTCACCACCACTGCCTCTCACCACCACTGGGCCCCTCACCACCACTGCCTCTCCCCACCACTGCCTCTCATCACCAAAGTCTCACCCCCCTGCCTCTCACCACCCTGCCCTCACAAACCCCTGTCCACCCCCACTGTCTCACCCCCTTTTCCTCTCACCAACCCGCCCTCATCACCCTGTCTCACCACCACTGCCTCTCCCCCCACCACTGCCTCTTACCCCCACTGTCTCACCACCACTGCCTCTTACCACCACTGCCTCTTACCACCACTGCCTCTTTCCCCCCTGCCTCCACCCCCACCCCACC
Organism: Cherax destructor; assembly: GCA_009830355.1. NCBI lineage: Eukaryota > Metazoa > Arthropoda > Malacostraca > Decapoda > Parastacidae > Cherax > Cherax destructor. The sequence continues at coordinate 7,915 of WNWK01016923.1, forward strand.
ACCCCCTCCCACCCCCACTGCCTCCCCCACCCCTGTCCCACCCCCACTGCCCCCTCATCACCAGTCTCACCACCACTGCCTCTCCCCGCCCCCCCCACTGCCTCTACCACCGCCCTTTTCCCGTCGCTTCAAGGGGGGAACGAAATCATTCCTGTCTAGGCTGGCTGGTTTTTTTCCCAAAAACAGCAACAACAACAACAACTGGTTTTTTTGACAAAACTTCCAAACCTACCCCTCTCCTTTCTCTCGTTATTCATTTTAAACTTGTTTACTCACCTCTCCTCTCATTAAGTTTCCTTTTACCACCACTGCCTTTCATCACCACTGCCTTTTATCACCACTGCCCTCACTGCCTCCCCCAACACACCACTCCCCCTTTTTCCCCCACTGCCCTCACCAAAATTGCCTCTCATCACCACTGCCTCTCACCACCATTGCCCCTCATCCCCTGCCCCTACCATCCCCTTTGCCTCTCACCACCACTGCCTCCCACCACTGCCTCTCACCACCACTGCCTCTCACCACCACTGCCCCCCCTCCCCCCACTGCCTCCCCTCACCACTGCCTCTCCCCCACCACTGCCTCTCACCACCACTGCCCTCACCACCACTGCCTCCCATCATCCTGCCCCTCCAACTGCCCCTCACCACTTTGCTGATTTCTTTCTTTAATTCTATGGTGTTCCTCACTTTCTTTACCCAAAAGGGCTGACACTAGGGCTATCTTTGGGCCCGTGGTGGCATATTTTGATCACACACAATAATCAAGGCCAAAAACAATGGATTGGTTTAAAAAATGTTTTGTATGAACTCCAGGATAATGTTCACTCAACCAGAAACAATGCTCCCTGCCGGGGGAATGTGCGTGGGAGGCGGGCTTGTGGGCTGTGTATGGGGGTGGGCACTGGACGGGGTTTCCCGGCCCAAAAGGGCGAAAACGGAGAAACAAAAAACGGGGAACACACGAAAACGGGGGGGAAAACACGAAAAACAGGGAATTTTTCCACAAAAAAAATACACGAAAACTGAAATCCCGAAAACAGAGATCCCAAAAACCAAAGGGACCACTGTATCCGTACCCAAAGCGCGAAAAGGGTAAAAATGGCAGAACGGCCCTTACGGAAGCCATACTGACAAAGGAAGACTATTGTGAGTCTCTAAATCACATTAAACGTCTATTAACTAGACGTTCCATCCCCTTTTCCCCAAACTGCACTGGTGGGGGGCGATAGGAGGTAGTGAGGGGGATCCGCCCTAGCACCTGGTTTTCGAAAAGGAGAACAATGCGTTTCCCACAGGGGGGGAAAAACCCCCTTGCACCATATGAAATTAAAGAGTCGTAGAGGACAGTAAACAGACTGATGTAAATCTGAAACATAGAATATGTATGGTCTGGCCCAGCTGCCGATGATCGGCAAGCAGAGTGTGTTGCCTCCAGTTCTTGAAGGGAAAAAAGGAAATTTAAAGGGGATTCTTCTCTAAAAAAGAAAAATCAAAGGGAATTTTTAAATCTGGCAGACTTAAAAAGAAAGGAACGGGGGGGTTAGATGGAAACCTAAAAAATGCTGAAGAGATGATTACCAATTTCAGTGGCAAGGGGGTGTGCTATCGCCCCGAACCTGAAGAACGGAGCCGGGGGGGGAAAAAAAATTTCCCTTAAATTTTCCCAAATTTTTCCCCGCTGCCTCATCGAGGAAGCCGAAGTGACAGTAGAAACTAATCGCCCGCAAGTGCGTTTAAACCACATAAACATGGCAAAACTCTCTTCTGCTTGAAATCAAGGAGTCTCTCTGTGGTTCTGTTATACCGATACCTGCCCCCTGCAGCTCATTTCAAACGCACTGCCCGGGACAAGCAGGGGGAAAAGGCCGCTTTGAGGGTGCTTCCCCCCGGGGGTTTTGGGGGAAAAGGGGGGCTGCTGTGAAGATGGAGGGGAAAAAGAGTAAAAACCCATCAATGGAGGACGAGGGGGAACCCCCATAAAAGGCAGGAGGCTAAAGGGTTTTCCCTTTCCCCGGCAAAAAGGGGGCTAAAGGGGGGTGGAAAAAAAGGGGGGTTGGGGGGGTTGGGGGAAAAGAAAAATGTTATGTAAGCCCCGGGGGGACAGACCAGGTGAAGCGGACAGAGATGAAGAGGGAGATGGAAAGATCGATGGGGGAAAAGAATGAGTTCATAAAAAAGGGGGGGGGGCCCCCTTTTTAAAACAGGGGGGAAAGAAAAAAAAAATCCCAACCCAAAAGCCCGGGGCCCAAGGGGAAAACCCCCCAAAAAAAAGGGGGCTTTAAAAAACCCCCCAAAATAAAAAAGGGGGGGGTGGAAAGGAAAAAAACCCAAAAAAAAAAAACTGGGATAGACTTTCCCCCAAAAAAAGAAAAAAAGGGGCAGGGTACCCTTTTTTAAAATAATACGGGGGGGGGTGTAAGGGGAAAAAGGGGAAAATAGGGTTTACGGGTTTTGGGAAAACCCCCGTGTGTATAAAAAAGGGGACTTTTTTAGGGGTTTCCATGGGGAAAAAAAGGTCCATGAAAAAACAAATCATAGCCGAAAAGGGGCCCATAACAGTGGATTGTTTTTGGGTTTTTGCAAACGGGGGCCCCAAAGGGGAAAAAAGGGGAACAAACCAAGCCCCCCCTTCCCCTAGGCCTGGGGTATTCCACTGAAAAAGAGATTTTGGAAAAAAGATATAAGTGGGGAAATGGAAAAATCTATGGACTGGGGGGTTGAAAACCCGGTGGAAGGGGAAAAACCGTAATCGGGGGGAGGAGGACGGAAGGAAGGGGGGGAGCGAAAAAGAGATGGGCCCCGGTGGAGTAGTGTCCATCATCGGTCCCGAAAATTTTCCCCAAAAGCTTCCAGTGTTTGGGAAAAAAAGATCAGGGAAAGGGGGACTAATTTTGAAAGGGGGAAAAAGAGGATCAACGGTCAAATTATAGACGTACTGTAGGGGGAGGAGATAAAAGGGAAACTGTCGAAGGGGGGGGGGAGGAAGGGGGGTGGGTAGGTAGAGGGGGGGGATGAACCTCCCCCCACGTTATAGAACTAGGCCCCCAAAACCTCATGGGGTTTTTTTGGGGGTAAAAAGGGGGGGCTGAGGTTTAGGTGAATGATGAGGATGTAGACTCAAAGGGGTGAGTGGGGAAAGGGGGTGGGAACATGGGAAGGGAGGTAGGGACCCGGAGCCAAAATATAAAAAAGGGGGGGGGAAAAGGGGTGATTGAGGAAAAACCACGGGGGAAACCGGGGAATTTTGGGCCCCCGGGGGGGGGCGTTTAGCAATTGAGAAAAAAATGGGGGAAATCTCCTTGGGGGGGATGAGGAGGGGCCCCAAAAATATGAAACCCTTTTCCCCCCTTTTGAAAAAATTTCCCCCATTGGGGAAACCTGAAAAGGCGAGAATCGAGGATGTGCCTCATGACAGTTAAGGATGGGGGGAGAAATAAAGAAGAACGGCATGGTCCCCCCGCGACTGGGCATTGGCCGGCCTGCAATTTTTTGCGGGGTACCCCCACCCCTTTTACACTGTTTGGGGTGAGGGCACCTTTTAGATTTTTAAAAAGTTGACCTGCAAAAACCAAGGTGGTAGTTAAACATAAAAAGCAGCATATTGCGGGGGTAACGCTTCCTTTTTGTCCGGGGGGGACAAAAGTGTTAATTTTAAATAGGGGGTTTTGGGCCAAGGGTTGAAAATGATCACCATGTCCCGGGAAATTTTCCCGGGGAAAAGGTGTGGGGCAAAAATGACAGAACCACAAAAGAATTGAGGGAAAGGTTTTGTCCCAAAAGAACAGGGGGGAATCTTGGTTGTAAAAAAAAAAAGATCTGACTTGGGCATTCTGGGCCTGATGATCCGGGGCCTTTTTGGGGGTAAAAAGAATGTCTTTACCAACAGGGTAGCAGAGTTTTTCCAATACTATGGTCTGAAAGATAGGTAAGGAGAAGTGGGTTTGCAGAAAAAAACTTACCATTGAGTTTTTTAAAACAGAGTTTTAAGGGGGGGGAGGGGGGTTTTTGAGATGAACGAGAAGGAAGGCGAATCGCTGTGTGGGTTTTGGTTTTTGGGGGGGGCCCGGGGTGGTCCAGGGACGGGCGCGATTCGAAATGCCCAAGTGGGGAGAACCCGGAATCAAGGCAACTACCAAAAAGGGTGGGTCCCTGGCCTGAAGCAGGTGACAAGCCCCAGAAAGGGTGGGGGAAGAGGGGGGCCCAAAAGATTTGTCCGTTAACGAGGTCAGTACGGGGTTTTACGAAGGGCCGGTGGGGGTTTCATGGTTGGGGTCACCATGGGGGTTACTTTTCTTTTTAAAGAAAAAGAAGAAGAAAAAAAAAAAAAAAAAAAAAAAAAGGGGGGAACAGGAGAATAGCCCAGGAGAATAAAGGGGGAAATCCCCCGCCCAAGAGGACCTAAACACCCGAACCCAAAGGTCAGGAAACCGCCCCCTACCCTTCTGCCGTCCAGCCCCGGATCAACCTCTTTCCCAGCTATCTGGGGGCAAAGAGAGGGGGCCGAATTCCGCCTGTTTTGCCCCCCACCCCCCCGAACAAAAAGGGCCCTCCAGAGTCCCATGCCCAAAGATGGGCCACCCCAGGCCGGAGGGGGATGGGGGACACCCCACATCCAGATTCCATGCCAACCCCACACCCAAGGACCCAAGGGAAGGGGTGGACCGAACCCCCTTCCCCCCTATGGAACAGAATGCCTGGGGAAAAGCTCCAGGAAAACCCTAAAAAAGGGGGGGATGGGGAGGAGGAGGAGGGGAAAAGGGGGGATAAGATGGGAAAAAGGGAAAGGGGGGATTTTAAACGCTGAGAAAAACCAAGTCCAATTTCAACCAACCTTTCCGCAAAAGGACCCCCAAAAGGGGAAAAGGGGGTATGGGAGCATAATCAACAATGATTATGCAAGAAAATCTTTTTCCTTTTAACATTAGCCCCATACCTGGGGGAAAACCTCCCCCTAATTTCAGCCTTTTTTTATTGACGAAAAATTTTAAAACAGGCCCAAAGTAGTGGCCTAAAAGCCTAGATACTTATCTTTTTTAATATTCTAAAGGGCCCTCATCAAACGGGGCGGGAACGGCCCTGTGAGTATCTTTGTTTTATCAGTAAAATTTACAACCCCAGGTCCTGACAATAGTACTTTTAATTTTGGTGTTGGAGAATTGGTGTGAAAATATCATCGAAAAACTGATCATAAATGATGGGGCTGGCTGGCTTTCTTAAGTGGGCAATTAAATTTTGAAAGAGTGGACGGCACCCCCCCTGTGGGGTTTTTCAAAGTTTTTGTTTTATGCCCTAAAAACACAGAAGATTTCTGGGGACGGGGCCCTTTTAATCCGCGGAAGCCATCCTCTAAATCCATTCTGGCAGGTTCATTGATTACATGTCTGTTGGCAACATCAAAAGCAGATTTGGGTAAAGGGAAGGTAAAATTCAATGTCGGGGGAAAAAAGGGGGCTATAATGGGACACTCCTTCCATGCATGAAACCATGCAAACCAGGGGGGCAAAAAAGTTTTATTTTTACATGAGACGAAAAACATCCTTCAAATTTTTAAAAAGCGCTAGTAAGAGATATTGGGGGAAAATTTAATTTTGTTGATTGGGCAGGGAAAGGGAATGATGAGGCTGTTTCAAGATTTTGGGGCCCAGTTAATAGCTCATGTTGTATAATTCCAGAAATTCCTTAAAAATTTTAAAGTAGGGAATACCATCCTCACCCGGTGACGGGGGTTGCCCCCTTATGCCATCAAGTTCAAACGTGGGAAAGTTCATCTTCCTTGGAAGCATAAAAAAAAACAAGTCCCTCCCGCATCATATTTGTCATTTAATTTCCCCGTGTGGTACTGGGGAAAATTTTCATAGTTGATGAAAGGGCCCCAAACACTGACCTTATTTTCCCTATGTAAGGGGTGAGGGGGCAATCTGACCTGTCTTTACCCTTAATTCATTTTTGTCCCCCCATGCTCGGCTAAAAGGTGTGAGCATTGAGACCATTGGAAAATTTTTTCCCGCAGTTTGCCCAGCCTGTCATACGCCTCTGGGACAAATTTTGGGCTCAGCATTCCCGGGAGATGTTTCTATTAGGCCTAGTCTGGAAGTCGTTTCAGTGTTTGAAGTTTAAGATCATTGTAATAAGTATGGTTATTATAGGATATGATTTTATGGAATTGGTTGGGTTAAAGTTCCAGGAGGTTTTTTAGGCGACCTGAGTTCTGAATACCTCCCAAAGGGCATTTTAAAATCTCAACAGAGGCACTCATAGGTTTACCATAGTCACATGTGCAACATAGTCTGATGGTCAGGGGAAAATTAAAACGTTTCCGTTTTTAATATTACCAGGAAGGATAGTATTATATATCAGGAGGTTTTTGGGAAAGGCTGATGATATATCTGATACAATGGGAGCCAAGTGGCAAATAAAGTTGAAACCAAGACAAGATCAAGGATGCCCCCATAGGTGGGGTTTCACCTACAATTTTCACATTATCATGATATTTTAAAAGTGACAAATTTTACCAAGATTCCCAAAATGTGAGCTTCCCAAAGCATTATAATCTCCAATTATAAGGAGGGTCAGACTGAGCACAAGTTGGGAGCTCCAAATTTGAACTTATCAGCAGGAGCAAAAAATTAAATATGTTGAGGCAGAGTTTCCCCCTATAAATCCTAACACCATGGTTTTCAGTCCCTGTTTTCTTATGTGTGAAAGTTGATGGGGGAAATGATTTTTTTAAAATATAAACCAAAAATTAGTAGATTTTTGGTTTTGCAACAGTGATGGGAATTTGGGGGCTGGGGTTTTTTGGGCTCTGCACCTTGTGCACAAAACAAGGGTTCGGGGGTTCTTTTTGATGAAGGTCAGGGGAAATCTTTTCTGGATGCAATATTCCCGCAAAAAAATTGTTTATGCGAGGATTGATCCATTATGAAGTCCTGGGAAACTGGCTTAGTTTCTCAGCATGATGAAAAAAATTTTTCATATAAAGAGCAGACCTTATCAATGTCCGTGTTTCCTTTGGGCCATGAGTTTTTTAAAAGCACTACCGGGGAGGCCTCATGGGGGTCTTTTTTTAAAAAGGACGTGTTTTGTGTGAATGTATGAAGGTTTCCCCCCCAATTCCCCCCCCACTGCATTAAAACATCACTATAACTGTCATACCCACCACTACCAACACGTGTTCATTAAATTTATCACGTGCTATATTCAACATTAATGTCAAGTGGTTAACCTACACACCGGCATCACCCCTTATATACCCTCATCACTATTACTAACATTATGGGAAAACCCCTGCCCCCATCACACTTGGATCACCACTTTATGAAAACATCACTATTTAACATTATGGGGACCACTGCCCCCATCACACTCCCTCACCACTTATATTCACCCCTATTATAACATCAGAACATCCGCCCCAGCATGATGCTCCTTGGGTTTTCAACACAGCTGTTGGGTTCGTTTGCCAATTAAGGACACCACCACCACCTTGTTCATCAGCCTTTAAACCCCTTTCAAAATTTTTGGCAATCCTGCTATTGGGTTTTTACACATCTTTCTTTTTGGGTGCTCAAGTTGTTGCTTCAGGAGAAATTTTTTCTCTCCAGTAGTCTTATGGGACTTCAGGTTGATAACATGAGCAAGACTGGAACATCTGGAGCGGAAACCCGGTCAGCTGAGCTCGGTGGCTGACTGTCAGCTGACTCAGCTGAGTATTGACCGCGGGTGGAGCTCCGTTGATTGCTTTCCCCCGGGGAAGTGCTCCCCCTTGTCGAGGGGGCATGAGCCAGTATTCAACTCATTCAGGCCTGGGGGGTCATAATGGGGGGGGAGGTGGGTTCTGGGTTTTGAGAGCCTCAACCCGCCGCAGAGCGGCCCTGAAGTCTTCAGATACATCGTTTTGCAACAGTCTGTTTTGGTCAAATCCACCGTAGAAGAATGAGCATTGGCACACACTGCCCCCAGGGGACTTAGCTGGACATTTTTAATTCCCCCCCGTTGACATTTTAACACGCGTTGAGGAGGGCTGTACAAAGCAATGTTATAGCCTGTGAGGGGAGCACGGGGTGAATATAGGTGGCAAAGTCCCCGGCAGTCCACTCAGCTATCAGATCGTTGGGAAGTCGCGAGGGGGTTGCCTTGCTCTGACACCCGATATTTGGATTCAATTTGGGGTTTTTAACCCCGGGGGGTTTTTATATGACCCAAAATTTTTAGGGCCCACTTTAGGGCTTTTTTTAGGCGGGGCCAGCTCCGGAAAAGGGGTTTGGGAATGTTGGCCCAAAAAATTCTTTGGAAAATTTGTCTATAAATGTTGAATCATTAGGGGAAAAAATACGTATTATCCCCTATGGAGAAACTTGATATTTTCTCTGGGTTGTCTACACTAGCTTCATAAAACCAATTTCACTTTCTCTTGATCAGTGGTTGGGGAAAACTAACCTGAAGCTTTGGAGGTGCACCCCCTTTTTGCTTGGCAAGCTTTTCAAACCCCGGCCTTTTTTCCCAGAGTGTTTACTAAGGTATGTTTCAAACGCCTTCACCATCATTTTGCATCAAGACCATCAGCTATACTCATAGCTGACAGCTTTCACACTGGCGAGGGCGGGGTAGGAGGTCAAGGGACATTCACCCACTAACTAAGGCAATATGGGTGTCAGTGGCCTGCGGGGGCTTTTCAAGGTTTCTGGGCCAAGTCTTATGGAGAGTTACCAAACACTGCAAATGGAATTCTCCCAAAATACAGCACTTAACAAATAATCAAAACAATTTACACAATGTATAGGTAGAAAATAATGACTGCAAATTGTTACTATTACAACCCCAGGCGCAAACCCACTAGATGGGTGGAAGGTAAAAAACATTACCTTCAATTTACAGTTGGGGAACCAATTATCAAGAAATATTCATGAAACTGAACATATGCAAGAGTGCTTGTTCCAGTAAAAAACAATAATTTTTATACCTGAACAAAATTTTTTAATGTTCTAAAATAGCATAAGTTACACACCACAGCACAGATGAATAGTACAATTTGAAATATAAATAGTTCCGGGGAAATTTAAACAGTAAAGTTTCAGTCTGAATGAAAAAGTATTTGGGAAAAACGACAACACATGACAACCCTTTGTGCAACCTATTTAATGTTCAACACTGAGCGGGGAAAAGTATTACACCACTGGTTTAAAAAACACCCCCGTACTACTATGAACCTAATAAAGAAGCAGCAGCAAAAGAACGAAGAAATCACCAAGATCTCGACTATTTCATTTGACTCCCCGCAGGACGCCGGTGCATCATCCACCCACCCCCCCACCCCCCAGGCAACATGTCAACACAATGGCTGGCCTCCCCCTCCTCACCCTACTCAAACCACCCCAAAACGACGGGACAGCAACAACACCAACCGACTGAATCTCCTCAAACCCCACTCCTTTAAAGGGTTTGCCCATCTGAAAAGATCTCAGGTATGACAAATGATCCTGTCATTCTTAAGTCTTGATTCGCGCCCCCCTGTGGTGGAGGAAGGTTGTTCGATCTGACCTCTAGTGGAGCACAGCAGTTTCATTGGACAGTTTGGGTTTTTAGTATCGTCGGGATTAACACAGTATGTGTGGGAAATTTATCAGAGGTGCGTATATCCGTTAAGCGGTAGTGATGTTGCCTGCGTGTTGAGAGAACATTTTTGATAAAAAGACATTTTCGGTATTGCACTGAATGGAAAGGGTTTTGTAAACTATTTACGACAGTGTATGAGGGGGGTAAAAATTAGGGGGTCAGCCGACAGGAATTATCAGTGGAAGTAAAGTTAAAAACGTTTCAAGGCAAATCGTACGTCGTTTTTAATTTACCCTTTAAACTGATGAACGGGATGAGGATGTATTTCAAAATATGGTGTGGTCCACAAGCAATCTTGGGCCCTGGTCGGGGGGGTATTTTATGAAGGGATGCCAGAAGGGTCATTTACATTGAAGATGACCTACGAGGGCCTATTCCGCCCTCGTGTTACTACCTGAATTTAGGACGCAGGCATACGTGACTTATGCTGGTCCGCGGGGTGCCGCCTATGTGGGTCGACAAACACATCAGCAGATTGGCAAAACCCCCGGGGGTTCGTTACGATGCCCCAAGAGCGGCTTTGGGTTTGGGTTAAGGATGCAATTGCTTTCGGGACGAGGACGTAGGCGTGGTGTCGGGGGGGGAAGAGGGAAGTGACATAGTTAAAGGGGACTGCAGAGGTGTGCCAGACTCTCCCTTTACAGAGCCCAAGACGCCGGTGGTACCGGCTGTACGGGGATAAGGTGGACGATTTGGACTTGGGTATAGCGGGGGGGAGTTGACAGGGAATTGTGTGGGCTTTTGGGACGGTTCCCCGGGTGGGGAAAAGGGAAGGTAGTGTGTGTGACGGAGGGCGGGGGGAAGTCAGCCCATGGACACTAGTCTCATTCAACGGGGAGGTGCCAGTTACGGTGCATAATGGGGAAATGTTTTTGGGGATAGGGAAACTTTGGGAAAGGGATTCACGTAAACTTTTTTTATGGGTGGGCAAAAGGAACGATTTTCCTTACGCCCCTAAAAGGGTTTCAGAAAAATTTTGGGTGGGAATTGCACAAAAGTGGGTGAGGGGAAAAAGGGGGTGGGGGGAAGGGAATTTTAAGAAACAAAAAGGAACATCAAAACCCCTGGTGGGATGTAAAAGCGTGGGGGTAATAAGTATGAAAAATCAAAGGGAAGCCACTTTTAACATATTCAAGTGTCTCACGTTTTTAACGTGAAGGGGGCAAAAGGCTGGGGTCTCGAGGAAGTGGATAGAAGTGAGATGAGAACTGACATTAATGAAAGGGTTTATACAGGAACATAATTAAAAATATGGTGGGGATTTTCAGTTGCAAGGTTATAGGTGTATGCTGGAAAGTTCGGGGGCTTTCAAGGGAGGGGTTGCAGTAATTGTAAAGGGGTTTTTTTTGGGGGGGGGGGGGGTTGGGGGGGATGGGGTTTGGGGGGGAGCCCGGGGTAGTTTTCATTGGGTTTTTATTTCCCGGCTATAAATAACCGAGGGGCCAAGGAGGATTTTGTGAGGGATCAATTGGTATATTACTTGGGTGGGTTTTCCCCGGTTGTAGTAGTAGGTGGTGATTGGAATAGTATCAAAAGGGCCCTAAAGAGGGGGGGAACCAAGGGGACGGGATTTTTGCTCAGTTTTTTAAAAGGGATGTTCTGGGTAGTGTGGGATTAGTTGATGTGGTGGGTGGGGGTTGGAGGGTTTGATTATACTTTTGGGGGGAAAGGGGGTTTTGGGCCCAGCCCAAACGGTTTTTAAAAAGTTTTCCCGAAAAATTAAAAAATGTTTTTAAAAAAAAAAGGGGGTTTAAATGTGGGGGTTTTTGGTTTTTGGGGGAGTTGTGGGATGTAGGTTTTACTGATCATAGGGGGTTAGTGGAGCTTGAGGGGCAGGTATGGTGAAATGGTATCCTGGATTGGAAACTAAATGTAAGTCTTGTAAAAGGGGGAGGGGGGTGGAGAATTATTTGTTTAATGGGGGGGGACGATGTGGGGGAAAGGTAAGTTACTCCCAGACATATGTCATGGGGGGGGGCGGGGGCGAAGCCAGCGAAAAAGGTTTTTATAAAAGTAGGGGCCCGGGGGTTGCAGGTGGAAGTATGGATTAAAAAATATTTGGAGGATCAGCTGAGTGTATGCTTTTGAGGGCGGTTGGATGGGTCCCAAAAAGGAGGTGCCTGCGAAAGGAGAAAATTGAGAGAAATACAGAATGAAGGGGTTTGATGCGTTTTCTGGCGTGGTGGTGTGGATGAGGTTTTAGGGTGATAAGCCCGGCTTATGTTTGGGGTCATTTAGGAAAAGGAGGGGGGGGATGATGATTTCGGGTTGGTGGGTTGGAGGACAGAGATGGGTATGAGGGGGGTCGGGATCATGAGGAGCACAAAAGCGGAGTTTGTATTTGGGAGAGTTGGTTTAGAGGATATTTAACGGCGGGAAAAGGGGGAGGGGAAAGAGAGGGGGGAAAAATTTGAGGGGGGGGTCTGGAGAGGGGGGGGGAGGATGATGGGGAACCCATGAGTGGGGACATAAGGAGGAGGAGGGGGATGGCAAACAGAGAAATGGAAGAAAAATCACCTGGAATTGAGGGAAATTTTTGTTTATTTTTGTGTTGCAAGGGGGGGTTAAAAGATTGTTTAGTGAGATTGAGGGTCAATGAAAAAATGGACTATGGGCGTGTCGCAGACCGGGGTGATTGTTTTAGTAAAAAAGGGGGGTGGGGAACAGATGGTGATTACCCGGGTTTATCGATGATGTGGGGGGATTAAAAATTTTTTTTTGGAAAGTGTTGTGTAATGGGAATTAAGAAAGTAATTGGGAGGGTAGTTGAAGGGGGGCAAAAAAGGAAATACCGGGGGGAGAAAAAAAAGGATGTTTGGATAAAAAAATTTTTTGTGGAAAAAATTTTGGGGGGTTGGTGTTTTGGCTGTGGTTGGGAAAAACGGGATGATTGGGAAAAAATATGTTTATGGAGGATCATAAAAAAGGAAAAGGGGGGTTTGGGAGAAATAGGGGGGAGGGGCGGAACCCCCGTAAAAAAGATAAAAAAGTGGGGGTTTTAATGGGGTTGGAGGTGAGGAAGAAAGGATGGGGGGGTTTTGGAGGCGGGGATGTTTTTCCCCCAAACCCTTATCGAATCCTTTTAAAGACATTTTAAGGTGGAGGGGGGGCGGGGGGGGAAAAGTTAAAAGGGATAAAATTGTTGGATATGGGGCCCAAAAATGTTAGTAATTCTAAAGGTTTATTTTAAAGGATTGATTATCAGTTTGTTTGGGAAAGACGGGATGGGGATTAAAATTGGGAACCAATCTAAGGGAAAATGGTTTAAAAAGGGGGGGAGTGGTTTGGGGGTTAAGGTATGGGATGGTCAATAGTAGATAGTTTGGGAAAGTTTGGGGTATAGTGGTAATGGCTGATTAGGGAAACTAAAAAATTTTTGGATTTAGTTTTAGGAAAGGCATTAAAGAGAATGGGGGTTTTTGGGGGGGGGATTTTAAAGTTGTTACAGAGGGTGATAGGGGTTTTAATCTTTAGTTTATAGAAAATTTTGGGCCTTTGGAAAGGGAAAACCCCAATTTTAAAAAAGGGGGATTAAGGGGGTTTTGGGAATTGGTTTAAAAGGGGTTTAATAAAAAGGGAAGAAAGGGGTTTTTTGGCGGGGGGGAAAGGGTAAAAGAAGGGGGTTTTTTTGGGGGGTTTTGGGGGGGTTTAAAATAGATTGGGGGAAGGCGGGTCATAGGGGAAAAGGGGGGGGGGGGGGGGGGGGGGGGGGGGGGGGGGGGGGGGGGGGGGGGGGGGGGGGGGGGGGGGGGGGGGGGGGGGGGGGGGGGGGGGGGGGGGGGGGGGGGGGGGGGGGGGGGGGGGGGGGGGGGGGGGGGGGGGGGGGGGGGGGGGGGGGGGGGGGGTTTTTTTTTTTTTTTTTTTTTTTTTTTTTTTTTTTTTTTTTTTTTTTTTTTTTTTTTTTTTTTTTTTTTTTTTTTTTTTTTTTTTTTTTTTTTTTTTTTTTTTTTTTTTTTTTATATGACTAAGGAGGGGCAAAGGGCAGGGTGGGAGAGGTCATGAGGGGTTTTAGGAAGTGGTGGAGGGGGGAAAGGGTTTGGTTAGGTTTGCTGATAGTTGCGTGGTCTTATGAGTGAAGGGAAACCGGGATGGAAGGCTCGTGTGTTAGGGAAAGGGGGGGAGGAGAGGAGGTAATGGGGGCTGGCTGTTTTTCCCGGGATATGATTGGAAAAGTATATGGAGGGGGTTTAGGGGATGAGGGGCAGTGGAGGGGAGAGAAATTATGTTTCGGTTTTTACATGGGGGACTGGCCCACGGGGGGTGCTGTTTGGATGGGTTTGGTTTGGGGATGCAAGGGGTGGTAAATGTGGCGAGGGATTCTATTTATCATGGGGTATATTTTTTGGACAATTGGGTGTTGTCAGACAATGGTTGGGGGGTTTTAAAAAGATTTGGAGGGGGGGATTCATGCGTTGAGATTTTTTTTTAGATATAGGTGGTGGGGCGGGGTTTTTTGAGCGCTATGTTTTGGGTGTTGATTTTGGTAAAGTTTTTGGGGGATGAGGGGGCAAACTGGGGGTGCGGGTTAAAAACCCCCGCGGGGTCCATGACAGGGCAAAAAGTAGAAAAAAAATTTTTAAAAAGGGGGGGTCATGGGGGAGGTTTTTTTCCTTTGGTTTTTTAGGGATTTTACTGTAGGACAGTTGTTGGGGAAAGATACAAGTTAATAGTTGAAAAAATGGGCCTGTTCTATTTTTTTGGGGGGGTATGAGAGGTAAGTTTAAAAGGATGTTTGTGTAGATGGGGGGGGGACGGGGGCAAGGTAACCAAAGAGGTTACGGTTTTGACAAATTTTTTACTTATGGGGGTTTTGAATGGAGGTATGTATAAGGGGGATGAATAGAAAATGATATAATGAATAGGAAAAAAAAAGGGGGGAAGTTAATGGCTTTTTCCCTTTGGGGATCATATTATCTTGAGTTTGATGACTTTTTTAAGTATAGAGGACATACTTCATGGGTGTAAAGTTTTGATGTGTTGGGTACAGTAACTGTTTTTAGTGTTTATGAGAGAATAAAATTTTTTTGGTTTCTAACAGGGTGAGGCATATTTTCGATAAATACATTCATTGGGGTTTTCTGGGTTTTTTGTGGTGTGTTGCAACATTGGAATACTTTGTATTTATGGGACAAAAGTAGAATACAGTATTCTGTTGAATCATAGTTGGTTTCTTCAGTAGAGGAGAAATGTGTAGTATATGATGGTAAGGTATTTTACTTAACTAATTATAAAAGTTATAAGGTGGTGTAAATGTTAATTTTTAAATTAAATGGAGAAATTCCTGCCTGGTGTGTGGGTTGATGATGGATTTTTGTATTATTTTGAGTTGTATGTATGTTTTGGCTACAAAACTGTTAACTTTTTGTTGTTTTGGTTTTTTCATGTTGGACTTTTTTATATATGCATGAGGTTTTACTGGACTGCTTTTTGGTTGTCATGTTTTATTAAGGTTCATGATTTTAGTGTGATCAGTAGCTCAAATTTTGAGGGGTTTTTTTTTTTCTTTACAGGGAGAAAATGTATGTAGGGGGTATCGTTAGGATAAAATGGGGGATAGAAGGGGGTCTTTTTGAGATTCTAGATCTCAAGAAAAGTTTTCAGTTTTCATTGGTAGATTTTACTAAATTAGGTTTTTATTAGGGAGTTGAGAGGTTGAGCTGGTTTTTGTAATGATTTAAATATATTATTAATGTGTCTGTATGTTCAGTTGGGGTTATTGTGTGTATGGTATGCTCCATTTCATTTTGTTTTAATTATAGTAGATATGTTTCTGTGGAATAATGGAAGAAACTGAGGACATTTTTTTCAATTTTCTTTGTCACTGTACAAGTTTTTGTAATTTTTTATAAAATAGAATTCATGTTAATAATAATAATAATAATAATAATAATAATAATAATAAAAATTTTTATTTGACATGATACAAAAGAATTACATTTGGTTATTGAGATTACATGAGGGCATCCAAAAGCCCTAATGCAGGGCATTTTGGGCAGACTTAAATTTTAAAACTAAATTGTAAGAATTTTTGTAGATAGTATACAATGAGTAAAGGTGAGTATTTGCTTGAAATTTGAACATAGTTTAGACATGACATTTTTTAAACAGTTTTGTACTTTTGTCTTCATTATAAAATTAATTAAATCAGATTAAAAAATTAAGCAATAATAATAATAAAATAATAAAAAGTTATGTTGATAATTTATAAAATAAGTAAAGTTGCATATCTAAGTTATAAAGTTTGAATATAAGTTGAACATATCAATTAATTGTAGCAATTATTGTAAATGCAACTAATTGAGTGAGATAACAATTTAAAACAATTAATTGCATTGCGTTAGTTTATGTGGGTCATTATAATGTAAGTGTTGGGAATAATTATAAGTATGTATTATTCATAACGGGTTTTTCATTCATTCATTCGTTCATTCTTTTTTTTTTTAACATTAAGAACCAAAAAAAATTAATTTAATGTCTTAAAGGGGCTTTACAGTTTAAATGAAATTCCCTTTCAGAGTCCCACCCCCGGAATGGGGTTTTGAATTATAATGAGAACAATTTTTAAAGGCTTTTTTGGGTTTTATGGAAGGGGGAAGGTGGTTTTTAGCATCGTTTTGAATTGGGGGTACAGGTAGGGTTTCTTTGGCAATGATAGGTAATGAATTCCAAATTTTCGTGCCTTTTATATGCATTGAGTTTTTTCATAGTGTTAGGTGGCACGGGGAACATCGAGGGTGATCTGTGTCTAGTGTTATGTCATGTGTCCTGTTAAAATTGTAAGGAGAAGTTTGAGTGGTGGGTTAATATTTGCATAATGTTCTATGTATGTAATAGGCACAGAAAAAATATGGATGTCTTGTATGGTGAGTAAGTTTAGGTTTTTGAATATTGGTGGAGTATGTTTTCCTGGGTGAGAATTTTTATCATTCTAACTGCTGCCTTTTGTTGAGTTATTAGTGGTCTGAGATGAGTTATTGATGTAGAGCCCCATCGCAGATTCCATAGGTGAGGTAGGGGAATGGTGAGTGATATAGGGTAAGGAGCTGGTTGTGGAACATAGTAGATCTTGGATAGTATTCCCACGGTCTTTGAGACTTTCTTGGAGATTTGTTGTATATGTGTCTGAAATTTGAGGCCACTGTCAAGATGGATTCCTAAGAATTTTCCCTCTGTGAGTTTTCGATAGGGGACCCGTTTTTCTTATGTTAAGTGTTTTGTCTCTGTTCCAACTGGGTAAATAGGTTTATCAATATTGAGAGTAAGTTTTTGGTCATCATCCAGGTAGATATTTTCTGCAATTCAGTATTTGCAGTGTTGGCTAGTGTGTCTGGGCTTGGGGGAGATAACTATGTAGTGTCATCTGCAAAAAGTATGGGTTTGAGTAGTTGAGATGCATTTGGTAGGTGTTAATGAAATGAGAAAGAGTAGGGGCCAACACTTCCCTGTGGACACCTCACGGTAATAGTTTTCGCGGTGGGCCAGCTCCATTTGTGTAAAATATTGGTTTCTGTTGCTAAGGTATGATTTTTTGGTAGTTTAGGGGGTGTCCTCTTATACCATAGTGCGATAATTTTAAGTGTAACAGATCATTTTCAACTGTATCAAAAAATTTTCGTAAATCAATAAAAAATTCCCCTGGGATTTCTTTTTCTCAAGAGCGGTGTAAATGATTTCTAACATGTGTATAATGGGATCATTTGTATTTTTATTAGGCCTGAATCAAATTGCAGTGGTTGAGTACGTTGTTGGGGTGAGGGGATAAAGATAGTTCTTTTATTACAAGGAGACTATTTAAGTGGCCTTATGTGTTGTATTATAACTTTTTTTTGTTTAATTTGTGTTTAGTCTAAGTTTTTTGGAAGCATATTGATATGTTGTCCTTTATTTATGTACATACTGTACCAGTTGATAGTCATTTACTGACAAATAAAATGTATTCCTGTTTTCTAAATAAAATATAAAAAAATTCATTTGACTACCCAGCAGGACGCGGTGCATCTTCCACCCACCCCACCACCACCCCAGGCAACATGTCAACAAACACAATGGCTGGCTCTCCCTCTCCTCACCCTACTCAACCACCACCCAAGACGACGGGACAGCAACAACACCAACCACGACTGAATCTCCCTCAAACCACACTGCCTTCAAAGGATTTGACCCATTTGAAACGATCTCAGGTATGACAAATGATCCTGTCATTCTTAAGTCATACATCACCACCTAACTGAGGAAAACATGAATCTTCGTATAACACTATCTAAGCATGAAACTAAGTTAGCCCACCTTGAAAGTAAGATCCTAAGCTTTGAAAAGAAGTTTACATCAGCTGGGATGGCTGATTTTGGAGAGACCCTCCAATCAGTCATAGCCAGCCATACAGAACAAATAACATCCCTAAAATCATCCCTAAACACGAAGGTTGAAGATGCTGTCAAAACTGGAAGACCAACATGGATACCCAGCTGACTGACTATTTTTCTAACCAAGAAGATAAAACTGAGCAAGATAAGTTATCCAATGCTGGTAATAATTAGCGTGCACTCTTTCCAAGTGGCATAAACCATACCAACTGCAAAGATGCTGCTCTTCAGACCATAAAAGACCACTTAAATGTAGTAGTACCAGCATCTGAAATAACAGAATCACGATTACTTAGCATACAAGGTAGAAAAAGAGTGTTATGCTTAGATTTCACACGATAGACAGTAAAACCGATCTTATTAAAACATCAATTAGTGCAAAAAAAGATCTTTATGTTAACGAGTGCCTCACAAAAAAACGTCAGAACCTACTATATAGAGTAAGAAAGCTTAAACGTGAGAATAATGACAAAATCCACCAGTGCTTCACACGAGAAGGAAAATCCTAGTTAAGAAAACAAATGTAGGCCGTGCTTACTATATCACAATGAAAATGAACTGTCCAAATTCCTTCGAAAATGCTAACCTTACAGAGACTGAACAATTTCAATGACCAATTCCTTAATCTGCGTTAGTGCAACAGTTGTACTAGTAACTGCAACATCACAATCTTATATTTCTCACAAAACTGATTGTATATTAATGTAATTAACTTCAAAATTGTATATTAATGTAATTAACTTCATATTTGTTCTAATATTCTGCTACCTCACTATATTAAATTTCCCATAAATATAATTGTATAACCTATTTTTTACTATATATAAATCTTTTAACTTATCTGTAACCATTTACTTTTATTTTTATTTTTTTAATACATATCTATCATTACCATTTCCCAACCCTAACTATTTACAGTATTAGTAATTTCTTTTTACTTGAAATTTATTCATAACCTTTTCACAATTGTTTTTCTTTTTATATTCTTATAACCAAACAACTACCTCACTATGTGACTTAGTTTATATTTTTCTTATAAGCTAATACCAAATAAGTGAAATTATTTACTCATACTTTTAAATACCATTTTACCATAAGTGTTTTCTTATATTCAAACAACTACCTCATTGTGTAAGTGACTTACTTTATATTTCCTTTATAAGCAACTCCCTGATAAGTGCAATCATTTACTTATATTTTATAAATACCTTTTACCATTAGTCAACTTCAGTCATTTTATTAACTTAAATTTAATCAAAACTACTTTTAATATTAGTCAAAACTGTTTTTACTATTAGCTCCTTGCATTCATTACCTCTTATTGCCTTTCATAAATTAAAAGTTTCAACCAGTGCAATATTGAATCAAAAAATTTATTTTCCATATCAATTTAATACTAGTCATTGAATTATTCTAACCATTCATTAGACAGTTAAATTAGTATATCATTAACATTATTCAAATATCCTATATCACTGTAAAAAATTCCTGTAAACACTTGCACATAATTGTTTTAATCCATTAGCAAGTAAGACTTTAATCTAATACCATACCATTAAGTTTAGCATAATCCATTATTCTCAAGTCTAGTTATAGAATCACACTAAATCCTATGATTACAGGCATTTATCCTGATATCAATCATTATTAAATGACTTACGTGACTCCAACAGCAACTGTAACTATTACACAGCTGATCAAGCAAAGACATTACTCAGAGCCAACAATAACCTAACTATCTTCAATTACAATGTCAGATCTTTGAGCAAACATTATGATGACCTCACAGCACTACTCCAATCCCTACAGACCAATATGTCAATCATCACACTCACTGAGACCTGGCTAAAGCCTGATACTACAGGTGTCTATGCCATCCCAGGTTACACGCCATTCACAACTGTAGGACAGACCACGGGGTGGAACAGCAATATATTATCCAGATCAACTCGAATGTATCAAAAACTCTTGCACAAGGGATGAACATGGAGAATATATTATAGCTAAATTTAAATCAAAAGACCTGCAAAAACCCCTCACAGTGATAAACATCTACAGATTACCACAGTCAAACATCCGCCACTTTAGTGAAAAACTAGGAAACCTGATAATCGATTCACGCCTTAACAAAGATCATTTGCTGCTCACAGGAGATTTTAACATAAATCTCCTACTGACCAGGACCCACAGGTAACTGAATTCACAAACACTATGAGCAACTGCTTATTACTACCAACAATATCAAAACCAACAAGAATCTCTGATAATAGTACCTCGTTACTAGACCACATCTGGACTAACACAATATCCCCTCTAAAATCAGGCATAATCACAGAAAACACCACAGACCACTACCCTACCTTTCTCATAACTAACCTAGGCATTTTGCCCCAAGAAATTACAAAAGTTAACTTCAGACTACATAATGAGTCAGCTGTTAATAATTTTATATCAGCTATGACGAACATTGACTGGCTTAATGAATTAGAAACACATTCTTAAAAACACACAACCTCTATAACAGACATTGCCCGGAAAAAAACTAAACAGATAACAGCTAAGAGACTTAACAATCCCTGGCTAACACCCAGCATCCTTAAATCCATAAACAAAAGGCACCAATATGAAAAACAATATAGAAGGGGTCTAATAACCAGAGAACAATCCAAACGCTACTCATCAATCCTTACTAGCCTGATAAGAAGGTCCAAAAAATTGTATTATGAGAACAGACTCCAGACCGTAAAAGGTGATATGAAAAGGACCTGTAAAACCCTATCTACAATTCTAGGAAATAAAAAGATATCCACGAACAATACCATCAAATTATCAAAAACAGATGAACCCCTACTCTCACCAACTGAGACAGCAAACAGACTTAATGTTTTCTTCTCCACCATAGGACAGAATCTAGGGAGTAAAATCCCAAGCTCGAACAGACTACCTCACCAACACCTACCCAGATACACTATTCCTAGCTCCTACCAACTCGATTGAAGTCTCGCTCATAATCAACACCCTTAAAATAAAGCAGGAGACAAACAGCTTACCACCCTTTATGTACAAAAAGCTTCACACGTACTGTCATCAATTATAGCAGCATTATTCAATAAATCCATTGAATCTTCTACCTTCCCATCAATTCTCAAAATAGCTAGGGTCACCCGATCCACAAAGGAGGTGACCAAACAGACTTGAACAATTATAGACCAATCTCAAATTTACCACTGCTTTCTAAAATCTTCGAAAAATTAATTCATAAACAGATCTATTCCTACCTCGTCTCACACAATGTACTAAACCCTGTCAATTTGGATTCAGGACTAACAAGAGCACAAACGATGCTATAACACACGTTAGAGTTAATATACACCGCACTTGAGAAGAAAGAAGTTCCGCTGGGAATCTTCATAGACCTACGATAAGCATTTGATACAGTCGACCATGATTTATTGCTCACAAAATTAGCGCACTATGGTATTAGGGGGCACCCCCTCAATTACCTAAAGTCGTACCTTAGCAACAGAAGCCATTACGTGTACACAAATGGAGAGAACTCTTCCACACAACAAATTACAGTCGGTGTCCCTCAAGGTAGTGTCCTGGGGCCACTCTTATTCCTCATTTACATAAACGACCTACCGAATGCATCACAACTACTCAAACCCATTTTATTTGCAGATGACACAACATATGTCTTCTCTCACCCAAATCCAGTCATACTAGCCAACACAGTTAATGGCGAATTACAGAAAATATCAACATGGATGACGACAAATAAGCTTACTCTCAATACTGACAAAATCTACTTCATTCAGTTTGGAAACAAAGCTACAAATGTTCCACTTAACATAACGCTAAATGGTTCACCCATCACAAGACACACAGAGGGAAAATTCCTAGGAATCCACCTTGACAGTAGTCTCAAATTCCAAACACACATACAACAAATTTCCAAGAAAATCTCAAAGACAGTAGGTATATTATCTAAGATACGCTATTATGTGCCACAACCTGCTCTCATTGCACTATATTATTCTCTTATCTACCCTTATCTCACCTATGGAATCTGTGCATGGGGCTCAACAACATTAAATCACCTTAGACCACTCATAACCCAGCAAAAGGCTGCAGTCAGGATGATAACAAATTCCCACTCTAGACAGCATACTCCACCAATATTCAGAACATTAAAACTACTCACCATAAAAATATTCACACCTATTCATGTGCCTTCTACATATATAAAACTCTACATGCTAACATCAATCCTCCGCTCAAAATTTTCCTCAACAACTTTAATAGGTCCCACGATCATGACACAAGACACAGATCACTATTTGACATACCCGAGTCCATACTAACCAATGTAAAAATTCTATGCACATAAAGGGCCCCAGAATCTGGAATTCATTACCAGTAAATATTAAGTTAACCTTGTCGGAAAATCAATTCAAGACTCTTCTCAAAAAACACCTACTCACCCTATACTAAATACTCATACTGTAACAAACTTTCAAACCCAATGTTATTTTACTTAAGATAATCTCAATTTTATATGTCATCCTCCTTAACACTTGTTGCAATTGCATATCATCATATTGTCATTTAAAATATTATAGTAGTATCATCATTTTGTTAATTTAAATAAAATATATAACTAGAAGAAACTCAATAAATTTTTTCTAGTATTGTTATTATACTAGTATAACATCAACATATTGTAACTTGAATTAAAATATACAACTAGATTAAACTCAACCAATTTCTCTTGTATTGCCTTTGAATAGTATGTATAATCATATTGTAATTTTAAAAAATACAGAACTAGAATAAACTCAATCAATTTCACTAGCATTAACTACTTAGTGAATAAGTCTTTAGAATAAGCTGCCCCTAATGCCATGGCATGCCAGTGGCTCTCCTTGCATTACAGTTTCATAATTGTAACTACCAATAACAATGTACACTTGTATCATGCATCAAAATAAAAATATTATTATTATTATATTATTATTATTAATAAATGTAAGAAGTCACTACACTGAAATAAACTCTGAGCCTTTTAAAGTCTTAATACAGGCTTACAAATGACAATTAACTGTCTGTAAAGCAAAACACTGTTGCTGAAGGTCAGAAATAATCCTAGTGTAGAGGTGAAAGAAAGTTAGCGTAGTTACTCTGGGGTGTAATTGACGACCCGCGCACCACTACTTAATTATCGTCGGCGCTCAAAACATCTTTCTTCACATGGTCTGTGAGCGGTGGTGGAAATGTACAAGCAGAGAGATATGTGGGTGATGGTGGTAGCGACACAACTACTCCGCTCTCCTTTACATTACTCACTCTTTAAATCCATCTGGCAGGACTGACAGGTTCACCCAGGCACTTATGTGGGCAGACAAGATCCGCCTCTAGACCACAAGTAAATAAAGGCGAATGGCTGTGTTCCAAATCGAGGAAGGAGGCCTACACACTTCAAACCAACACTGTGTTCCACTAGGTAGATCACTAGTCACAGCTCACACATAAGAGTTCCAGCAACAGTGCGGCTGCGATCCAACGATATGAGCTGCATGAAGAGTTACCAGTCCAGTGAAACAAGCAGTCCTGGGACGATGATGGCGATGAGTTAAATATACCGGTGAATAGGAGGATCGGCGTAAGGGACATTCACCTCACCAGACACAAGCAATATGGGTGTAAGTGGCATGCGAGTCTTATAGTGCCAATCTCAAGGTCACCCATCATGCCAGGCTTCTGTTCCTCGTACATTCCTCAGCCTATGTTGATACTGATGCTCGCTTAGTTACTCCAAACCCACAGCACTAAACAGTTCTAGCACACCTGCCTTGGAATGACAGACAATTTTCACTCTGTGTGCACAAATAAATCAGCACAAACTTACTATGTTTGTAGGTGAACCTCTGGTATGTCCCACTTAAAAGCTGTCTCTGGTAGCCAAAGAAGTGACCAGGTACTGCAATGTTCATTAAATTGTTCTTAACTAAGTCACTAGGTAAGGATTTGCTTTTTGGCTTGATGGCTTTGCTTTCTCGATGCACGAAGACACTGGTATGGCAGGAATATTCTAACTGCAGGCTATCTTAAGTTGTCCTGGCAGAAATTGTGGAGTGTCGGCAGGAGGACTGACAGGTTCACCAGGCACTTATGTGGGCAGTCAAGATCCGCCTCTAGACCATAAGTAAATAGAGGCAAATGGCTGAGTTCCAAATCGAGGAAGGAGGGGGAGGCAGTGAAGGCAGGCCTAGAGCCACTTCAAACCAACAGTGTGTGTTTAACTAGGTAGATTACTAGTCACAGCTCACACATAAGAGTTCCAACAATAATGCAGCTACGATCCAACGATATGAGATGCATGATGAGTTATCAGTCGAGTGAAATAAGCAGTCCTGAGATAGAAGGCCTAGGACCTCACTCCCACACGTACACATGTCCTCTCCCCTCAAACTCTCAGCCCGAACTGTGCGTGCGTTCTTTTACTGCCCTTATTTCACTACTGCTGATCACTGAATATATCACTACTGCTGATCACTGAATATTTCACTGCTGATTACTGAATATTTCACTACTGCTGATCACTGAATATTTCACTACTGCTGATCATTGACATAATACCAGACATAAACATCTCTTTGACATTCCCCGTGTCCGACTAAATCTATACAAAAATTCAATGCGCATAAAAGGGCCTAAAATCTGGAACTCCCTGCCTGAAAACTCTAGAACTGCAGACACAACCTCCATTTTCAAAAGCACCGTTAAAAAACATCTTATCTCACTTACGCACCCAACTGGTAGCTAACCACATGAAAACTACTTTATCTTGCACATATCCACAGCAAAAGACACTGATATCTGTGGTTCCCCTTAATTTCACATGAGTAACCAAAATTCTAATACAACTATTGCTTCATAATTCTTAAGCTAGTCATAAGTTTGCCTAAGACACTCCAATATAGAAACAGTATTATGCCAATACATCACCTTTACCATTAATATATAAACTAATTGTTAAATTCTTTAAACTAATTGTTTAATTCTTAAATGTTTGAATTTCAGTACCTCAATATTGTAAACCTAATTAATCACTACAATTACCTAACCTTACTATCAGTATAATCAGTGTCACTATTGAGTAAGACCTATCATAAGACTGCCTGAAAAGCCTAGGCATACCTAGGCATATTATTGGTCATCTTGTAATATCTACTTCATAAAATGTACATTACTATAAGTACACCCCACTCTGTATGTTACTAGAAATAAAGAATTTGAATTTGAATTTGAATTGAATATCTCATTACTGTTGTTCACTCAATATTTCACTCCAGAATTCTTGGTTACTGCAGTAAGTAGATTACAAACTTGACCTTACAGTACTTTCCATATATATTGTTTATACTCAATATTAGCTCTCATGTGTACACAAGAATGTTCTGTTTATATAAAATATATAGATATTCTGAACATTACCAGAACTTATCACCTTCAGTTTTTATATGATTTACATGCATGACATTTTATTAAAGTCTTTCACTCTAAACTCTGAAATGGTTTATATCCTGTATGTACAGTATTCACATATGTGTCACAAGACTGCATTTTTTAATAAAACATTTGAGACACTTTGAACACTGTTTTATCTCTTGAATGTACTTGTATATGTATCACACGAATGTCTTTTTGACTAAAATATTTCAGACACTCTGAACACTACAACAGTTTACAGTGGAACCCCAGTATTCAAACAGCTCTGTATGTACTTAAACAATTCGGTACTCGAACACTTTGTTCGGTAAAAAAAAAAAAAACACTTTGTAGTTGACCATTTGCTCGGCACTCGACCAAACAAACATGACCTGCCAGAACATATACATCAGTCTTCTTACAGTTGTCGCTAAGATGATTAGTGATGACAGTCAACCAAAAAGAAAATTGGTAAGTGTGTGTTTGCCCTGATGTAAACACCTCCTCCGCCTCTCCATATAATATGCCTTTAATTAATTTCAGCATCGTTACTGTGCTTCTAGGTTATCTATCGTGTTTCTGATATCAAGTTTGAAAAAATGTGATAGATAACCTTTATTACTAATATTAGCGCAATTACACAACACTGTATTCGTGCCACCACTAGTATCCAGCTATTAAGATGACTCTTCAGATATTGAATGCTCCTTCTGCTGGCCCATCCCTCCCCTATGGCTCCTCCCACTTCGGGCCCCTCTTATATTACACTTGCTTTACATTTTGAATTTTTATTCACACAAATAATAGATTTACTGCTATGCAGACTACTGCATTATTGAAAAAATGGCATAAATAATTTTTTTATTTATTTTATTAACACATCGGCCGATTCCCACCAAGGCAGGGTGGCCCGAAAAAGAAAAACTTTCATCATCATTCACTCCATCACTGTCTTGCCAGAGGGGTGCTTTACACTACAGTTATAAAACTGCAACATTAACACCCCTCCTTCAGAGTGCAGACACCGTACTTCCCATCTCCAGGACTCAAGTCCAGCCTGCCGGTTTCCCTGAATCCCTTCATAAATGTTACTTTGCTCACACTCCAACAGCATATCAAGTAATAAAAACCATCTGTCTCCATTCACTCCTATCAAATACGCTCACACATGCTTGCTGGAAGTCCAAGCCCCTCGCACACAAAACCTCCTTTACCCCCTCCCTCCAACCTTTCCTAGGCTGACCCCTACCCCGCCTTCCCTCCACTACAGATTTATACACTCTCGAAGTCATTCTGTCTCATTCCATTCTCTCTACATGTCCGAACCACCTCAACAACCCCTCCTCAGCTTTCTGGATAATAGTTTTGGTAATCCTGCACCTCCTCCTAATTTCCAAACTCCGAATTCTCTGCATTATATTCACACCACACATTGACCTCAGACATGACATATCCACTGCCTCCAGCCTTCTCCTCATTGCAACATTCATCACCCATGCTTCACATCCATATAAGAGTGTTGGTATAACTATACTCTCATACATTCCCTTCTTTACTTCCATGGACAAAGTTCTTTGTCTCCACAGACTCCGAAGTGCTCCACTCACCCTTTTCCCCTCATCAATTCTATTATTAACCTCATCCTTCATAGACCCATCTGCTGACATGTCCACTGCCAAATATCTGAATACATTAACCTCCTCCATACTCTCTCCCTCCAATCTGATATCCAATCTTTCGTCACCTAATCTTTTTGTTATCCTCATCACCTTACTCTTTCCTATATTCACTTTCAATTTTCTTCTTTTACACACCCTACCAAATTCATCCACCAACCTCTGCAACTTCTCTTCAGAATCAACCAAAAGAACAGTGTCATCAGCAAAAAGCAACTGTGACAACTCCCACTTTGTATTTGATTCTTTATCTTTTAACCCCACACCTCTTGCAAGGCATAAATAATATCAGCACATTTGTGAAAGCCTATTAGACTCACCAGTTGATGTGTATACGACGTGTGACGTGATTTGTTTACTCTTGAACACCAGTAAAAATCGAACATTTCTGCTAATTTGAGCTCAATTTCAAGGTACTTTTATTCTGTAAACCATTCAAAATCATCTCTATTTCTGTAATATATCTTTCATTCTATCAAATGAGACCAAGAAAATGAGAATACAATCATAAAAAAAACATACGAAAATACTCCACAAAGTCGCTGTAAGTGCATCTTTGGGAGTCTGAAACTGATTAATCAAATTTACATTATTCCTTATGGGAAAAATTTGTTTGGTACTCGAACAGATCGGCACTTGAACAGCCTTCTGGAACGAATTAATGCTTTCAGGGTCCAGAGGCCAAATCTCAAAGTGTGCTTCAGGGTCCAAGAATTTTTGAAAAAAAAAAAAAAATTCTTAAAGAACTGAAGATAATAATTTTCTGTATATAATGAAAAAAAAAATCCATTCAGTACTTACTGAGATATAGAGGCGTGAAGTCGACCCTCAATGACCGGGTGGCGGCAACATCCACGACTTCCGTAAAGTCGCATTTTTTCATTTTATTTTTCTTTTCTTTTCTAATATTTTTTTCCAGTAATATTTCTGGCCTGTGAGAGCAATATACAGTGGTCCCTCGACTTTCGGTTGGTCTGACTCGGTGATTTCGAGTTTTGATGGCTTTTTTCGGTCAAATTTTCCCTCGCCAACCGGTTATTCCCTCGACTATCAGTCCAGGTACCAGACCTGTCTGCCTGTCCGCTCTTGCGTGCCTCGCCGCACAGGCGTTGTCAGCCACTCTAGCGTTGTTTACCATTGAGAAAACATTATCCAGCACGCTCATTCAAACATTTCACAATAAATTTATTGTGTTTATTGCTGGTTTAGTGATTGTCACTGTGAAATAAGTCACCATGGGTCCAAAGAAGCTTCAAAAGTCGATAAAGGCTATAGCACCAGCCAGCGATAAAGTGTAGCATTAACAGTGTAGCAATGGAAATAAATCACTCTGACTTTCTTGGGTTATCCTAGGTTTTCTACACATATGCTGCTATGTATGATAATCTATGTAACTGGATTTGTGTACAGTGGACCCCCGACTAACGAAAGTACCATACAGTGGACCCCCGAGTATCGTAATTAATCCGTTCCAGGAGCTAGTACTTAACACGAAGTTTTCGAAATTCGAACCATTATTTCCCATAAGAAATAATGTAAATACAATTAATCCGTTCCACAAAAAAATATTCACATACTAAATTAAAAACAATATATATATATATACATTTACTTACCTTTAGTGAAGAGTTGCAGGCATCTGGAAGGTAGAGTTGCTGAAAGGGGCAGGGAGTTAGTGGTTGGAAGGGGAATCCCCCTCCAAAAGGACTTCAGGTGTCAAAGCCCTCTCTGGGGTTACTTCCCTTCTTGGTCTTTTAATGCCACTAGGACCAGCTTGAGAGTCACCAGACCCCTGCCTGGTGAAGTAACTGTCCAGAGTCCTCTGTTTCTGGCGACCCTTCAACACTTTCCTGAAGTGCGACATGGCTCTGTCACTGAAGTGGCTGCACAGAAGGCTCATTTCAGCTTGCTCAGGGTGGTGTCTTTCAACAAATGTCTGCAACTCATTCCACTTTGTACACATCTCCTTAAGCACTGAAGAGGGCACCTCCTTCTGTCTCTCACCCTCCTCCTTTGAAGCAATAACCTCAGCTGTGGTCTGTTGCTGTTCCAGATGAAGCTCTTGCAGCTCTTCAGTTGTTAGCTCTACCCTGTGCTCCTCCACCAACTCTTCCACATCCTCACCACTCACCTCCAACCCCAGGTTGTTCCCCAATGCCACGATAGAGTCCACAACAGGCACAGGGTCGTCAGGATCAAGGTCAGCCTCAAATCCTTCAAAATCCCTCTGTTGGACACAACCTGGCCACAATGGTCTCCAAGCAGAGTTCAAAGTCCTGGAAGTCACTCCCTTCCAAGCCTTATCTATAAGGCGTATGCATTGCACACTGTTGAAGTGATCTTTCCAGAACTCTCTTAGGGTCAACTCAGTGTCCGAGGTCACTTCAAAGCACTTTTCAAACAGTGCTTTGGTGTACAGTTTCTTGAAGTTGGAAATGACCTGCTGGTCCATGGGCTGGAGGAGAGGAGTGGTGTTAGGAGGCAAGAACTTCACTCTGATGAAATTAAACTTGTCAGACAAACACTCTTGCAAGTTGTGAGGGTCAGCAGGAGCATTGTCCAGTATCAGGAGGCACTTGAGTGGCAATTTCTTTTCCAAGAGGTATTTCTTCACAGTAGGGCCAAACACTCCAGTCACCCATTCCTTGAAAATCTCCGTAGTGACCCATGCCTTGGTGTTAGCCTTCCAATGCACACACAAATTATTTTTGTCAACACTGTGATTCTTGAAGGGTCTGGGATTTTCATAGTGATACACCAGTAAAGGCTTCACTTTAAAATCACCACTAGCATTAGAACAAAACATGAGAGTTAGCCTGTCTTTCATAGGCTTGTGTCCTGGCTGTGCCTTTTCCTCCTGAGTAATGTAGGTCCTGTTGGGCATTTTCTTCCAAAACAGGCCTGTTTCATCACAGTTAAACACTTGTTGGGGAGGAATTGTTCAGCCTCTACGAACCCCTGGAATTCATGCACAAATTTTTCAGCTGCACGTTTGTCTGAGCTGGCTGCCTCACCATGCCTCACAACACAGGTTTCTTAAACCTGTCAAACCAGCCTTTGCTGGCTTTAAAATCACTTGCCTCACCACTGGTTGCAGGCATTGTCTTGACAAGATCTGCGTGCAACTTCCTTGCCTTTTCACAAATTATCGCCATGGAAACACTATCACCCGCTCTCTGTTTTCATGGATCCACACCAACAACAACTTCTCAACCTCATCCACTGTTTTCGATCTATTTTTCATTAACATAACCCCTTTTGCAACATTAGCTTCCTTGATCTCATTTCTCTTTGCCAGGATAGAGCCGATAGTAGAAGGGGTTTTGTTGTACATCCTGGCAAGATCACTCAGACGTACGCCACTCTCATATTTTTCTATACAGTAGGGCCCCATTTATACGGCAGGTTAGGTTCCAGGCTAGTGCCTTAAAGCAGACATCGCCGAAAAGCAGAACGCCATTTTTTTCAACTTCTAAATGCATATAAATGCCAGACAACAAGCTTACATTAACTTATATTAAGTTAGCAATAGCACTAGGCATTAAAAAAACACAATAAAAAGTAAGATACACAGCGTACACTTATTACTTACCTTAAAGTATTAACATTGGCTTAAAAATAGTCTGTGAACAAATTTATGAAAAGATCAGTAGTCATCCAAGCTTTTGAATTGGATTTATAATAAACAGGGAGGCTACCTTTTGCATAGTTCTTTAGGGCCCTAGGATTCTCTGAGTGATAAATTAATATAGGTTTTAACTTGCAATCCCCAGCAGCACTAGCTCCTAGCAAGAGTGTTAGTTGAAGACTCAGATGAGTCAAAGGGATGTTAGGAAGCATTTCTTCAGCCATAGAGTAGTCAGGAAGTGTAATAGTCTGGCAAGTGATGTAGTGGAGGCAGGAACCATACATAGCTTTAAGACGAGGTATGATAAAGATAATGGAGCAGGGAGAGAGGACCTAGTAGCGGTCAGTGAAGAGGCGGGGCCAGGAGCTAAGTCTCGACCCCTGCAACCACAATTAGGTGAGTACACTCTTGGGTTATCCTGGGTTCTCTACACATATGCTGCTATATGTAACTGTATTTGATGGCTATCTCAGCGATCAACATATACCTTGTTAGTAAGTTCATTCAGGTATACACAAATACAGTTATATAGATTATCATACATAGCAAATATGCGTAGACAACCCAGGATAACCCAAAAAAGTCAGTTCACTGAGTTTAATCATTTCTAACTTGGCACTTAAAGTAAGAGGCTTACGACTCCTCTTTTTATCACAACTAAGCTTAGACGCCATAGTCAATGAGAGCCAACTAGTAAACGAAAGAGTAAACGAGAGAGAACGAGATACGGAGTTTAGACAAGGTAAAAAAACAAACTGAACAGGTAGTGGGCGATCACTCAGTCAGGCGAAATGAATGCGATTAATACGTGTCCACTTTTAGTTCATTCACATACGTTTGTAAGAGTTTGTGAGACTTTTACCTCAAAATAATTTTTTTATTATAATAATAATTACCTCACAATACAAATACTCTTACATTGTGTACAAGTTAGTACAAAATAAACAAACAGCAACACTCCCATTCTCATGCAACACACTATTTTTAGAGTTAATGATAGTATTACCATTATTATCATAATAAAAAGTGCTAAACCCACAAGGGTCGTGAATAACTATATATAGAGTGAAGGCATATGAAAGGAATATTTTTCTACAGTTATCCCTCAATGTTTGACTAGAGAAAACGTAATTCTTCCGACTTCTACAAAGTCATTTGGTAAACAAATATCATATTTGTCAATTTTTATTCTGTGGGTGTATGTATCATGTTTATATGCTATGTAACGCGTTTTTTTAAATTATTTTGAAGAAAATATCATAGATGAATTAATGAAAATGTCTATATTAACGTAAAATAAGACATTTAATGTGCCCAAGAGTGATTATTATTAATATTACGTAATGTTTTCCTCCGCCCGGCAACACCATAGCATATAAACAGCATGTTTATATGCTTTGTAACGTGTTTCTTTTATAATTTTGAAGAAAATATCATAGATGGATTAATGAAAATGTCTATATTAACGTAAAATAAGACATTTAATGTGCCCAAGAGTGATTATTATTAATATTACGTAATGTTTTCCCTCCGCCCGGCAACACCATAGCATATAAACAGCATGTTTATATGCTATGTAACATGTTTCTTTTATAGTTTTGAAGAAAATATCATAGATGGATTAATGAAAATGTCTATATTAACGTAAAATAAGACATTTAATGTGCCCAAGAGTGATTATTATTAATATTACGTAATGTTTTCCCTCCGCCCGGCAACACCATAGCATATAAACAGCATATTTATATGCTATATAATGTGTTTCTCATATAATTTTGAAGAATATATCATAGATGGATTAATGAAAATGTCTATATTGACGTAAAATTGGACATTTAATGTGCGCAGGAGTGATGATTACATAATAGAGACGTGCTCACGGAAAATGTAAACAAACCGGGTGGCGCGCGCCATATCTGAAAGACGCTCGCTGTATACAAAAGTTTTGGTCATAATTTGAACTCGCCGTATGAACGGAACGCCGAAAGACGAAACGCCGAAAAGCGGGGCCCTACTGTAATCTCTTTCTTCAGTTCGATAGTGTTCCTCACTTTCTTTACCACAGGGGTGCCACTAGGAAGCTTCTTTGGACCCATGGTGACTTATTTCACAGTGACAATCACTAAAGCACCAAAAAAAACACCAAATGTAGTGTGAATGTTTGAAAGAGCACGCTAGGTAATGTTCTCTCAATGGTAAACAACGCTTCACTGGCGGCGTCCTGCGTCCCGCGCAGGCGCGGAGCAGGAGAAGTTGGCACTGAATGCTCACCTTACAGCAACATAGAGTCCTGCTGCTTGCAGAAGTGTTGCCGATATACCTTTTTTCTCGTTTATATATTATTTTATTTTTATGTTCTGATAATTACAATTTAGAGTAGTTCTTTGTTCTAAGACTAATATTAGGTACTGAAATTGTACTCAAATTGTCACAAACACACTGACAGGTGGACATTTACACCTGCTTTGGTCATTTTCTAATGTCTAGGAATATATACAAAGTATTTATAGGTTCCAGAAATGTTTTGGATACGTGGGAGTATATAATAATAGTAATAATAATAATAATAGTAATAATAATAATAATAATAGTAATAATAATGATGTAAAACAAGTCAGTCCACTGCTGACAGTGATAAGATAATTGGTGGGCGTACGCAAGGGTGCAGTGATAAGATAAGATAAGGGGTGACATTTGACGACCATCCCCCTCTGTTTTCCCTGTTACACAACCATATCTCTGTCAAACTCTTTCTATCTGTGTCTTTCAAGCTCTCTGTCTATCTGTCTGTCTGCCAAGCTCTCTATCTGTCTGTCTGTCAAGCTAGCTCTCTGTCTGTCAAGCTCTGTCTATCTGTCAAGCTCTCTGTCTATCTGCCTGTCTGTCAAGCTCTCTGTCTATCTGTCTGTCCGTTTAGCAACTAGCTCTTTCGTCTCAGAGAGATCCACTCCTGAACCAACACGTCTGGTTCCTGAGCAAGTGTAAATACGTATTTGCCAGTCATGTTTATTATATCTAGAAGCACTTTGTCTGGATTTTTTGGGTTATCCTAGGAAAATTGTATAATTGTATTTGTGTACCTGTGAGATAGAGATAGACAGAGTCAGATAGAGATAGACAGGCATAGGTTGCAAGACATTCTTAAAGGATGTTGCACATGGGTTATTATCAAGGTTTTTAATATTTCCTCGACCACTTATGGCCATATCCACCTCAGAGCCACTAAACTCTGGGTCAGCATCACTTTCCATTTAAAATGGGAGAGTTAACTACATGACATCAGTGAATTTTGCTCTAGCTGGTGCTTAATTGAACTGGTGCTCCCAAAATGTACTAAGTGGTCCCAGATTTTTTTAATGCAGCGCACACCAAGGGCTAAGACCCATTCTATGCTGACCAGGCATCTCAGGCAAATCGTGCCAAATTTGGAGGCAGGAAAAATAAAACGTAAATATACGTTTGGGGGAGTAGCAGTACCAATGTATATATACGTGTGGACCGTTTTCAGGTTAACTCAAAGTTCAAAATATTCCAATTTCAAAATAGGGTGCAAAATAAACAAAGCAGGCATTCCTGGCACTAAACTAACATTTCCTCTATTCATTAGTTACGTTTTCAGTCTTTACAAATGAATTCCATTTTGATTTTTTATTCACATAATGAATTTTTATTCAAACCAAAAAATGGAATAATTACTGTTATGCAATAATGTAATAATTGTACAAATAATATCACCACATTTGTGAACATATATTAGACCCACCAGCTGGTGAGTATTAGACGTGTGAGGTCATTTGTTTACTCTTGAGCATCGGCAAAAATTTAACATTTCTGCTATTTTGAGCTCAGTTTCAAGCCATTTCCAGTTCTAAAACCAATCAAAATCATCTCTAAATCTGTAGTATATCTTCCATTCTATCAAATGAGACCAAGAAATCGCAAATACAAGTATAAAAAGTATACAAAAAAACACTGCAAAGTCACTGTTTTATATGAAAATTACGGTTTCAGTTTTTTTTTTTTCTCATTTTGTACCGTGTGCTGCAGGATTTGTTTTATGGTGACACTTACCCATAGATGTATTCGCCATATCTAGGCCCAAATTTACCGCTCAAAGCTTATCTGAGTGAAACTGAGCTCATGGCGATAGAACTACGGTTTTAACTTGAACTCAAGCGAGAACTACGAATGACCCTATAGGGTTAAAAATTGAATTTTGGTTAAATATTTTGGTGGAAACGGGTTAATTGTATTACATTATTTCTTGGGAAATAAGGTTTCAATTATGAATTTTTTGTTGAGAACTAGCCCTGGAACAGATTAATTTCTTAGTCGAGGGTCCACCGTATACTTTAATAAACTTACTTAGTTGCGATTGATAGAAAATGACAAAACCAAAACTTAACTCCCAATATTGTTGAGGAATATAGGACACTGACAAGAGCACTGCCCTCTGCCACCATCTCCCCCAAGGTAGTTAAATATTTCTAATTTATATAAGTGTGAATATTTCTTATTTATAAATTAAAGTGTAAATATTTCTTATTTATAAATTAAAGGTAAATATTTCTTATTTATAAAATAAAGGTAAATATTTCTTATTTATAAATTATGCACATTGTTTGGTGATAGTGGTTTTGGTTTTGCTGCCACCGACCACCACAGCGCAGGGCAGTGCCCTTATACCCAAAACCCCCACACTACCCCCAGTCCTTACAATCGTAATGACATGTTTTATTCATTCTACAGTTTATATCATGTTTCTAAGCTATTAATATTGTTTATTACATTTTTAGATGAATTGTGATAGATAAATAGGCTGTAGAATTGATTTTGTCATATTGAAGGACTATCTTGTCCTGCCCCCAAACTCTCCCGAATCTCTCCATACACCAAACAAGAGTCTTCAATAAAGTAAAACCATTTCAACGCCCCTGGGCCCCGGCTTCCGGA
>WNWK01016924.1:0-43641 GCA_009830355.1 Cherax destructor
GGGGTGATTATCCTTACCATTACTAGGATTACACCCGCTCTTAACATCACTATGTGGTGCCTGCCATTATTGCATTGGTGACAAGTATTCAGTTTGGTCTGGCAATCCCTCACATTATGATTACCAAGACATCGGAATACACCGGTCCAGTTCATCCAATCTCTTCACTTTCGCATCCCAAGAATTATAGGTAACGCAAAGTTTAGAGAGATGGGTTTCATTACAGAAGAGACAATCTCTCTTCTCTTGGCTCGACAGCTTACGTTGTACCCTTATTGGGGTGTTTATTCTTCCTGTCTTGTTGTGACGAACCACTATTACTGGTCCCTGTCACTTGATATGTGCCAACATAACCCTTTTTAGTGGATGGGTTGTAACTATTACCATTGGGATAAAGGTAGTGGGCTGGCTAGTTTGCAACTGAACAATTAATTCCTGCAAACCCGTCCTTATCTCCTCCAACCCGAAGTAAGCCTTGTGGTACTTGTTAGATAACCACTCTATCGTCTTATGGTTCAATTGATTTTGTACCATCGCACTCAACAACCAATCTGATTTCTCCAGCCTATGTTTATTACTCAAGATCTTGAGAGTGCTCTCTAGTTTAATCCGAAATTGTTGCAAGCCTTTATAGTTGTGATCTGGAGTTTTCAAATTAACCAGCGTAGTTACCAGATCCAATCTACGCTGTTCCGAATTACCATAAGTGCTCTTTAACAGACTAACAGCTTCTGTATAAGATTCGTTTATATTAATAATAATAATAATAATAATAATAATAATAATAATAATAATAATAATAATAATAATAATAATAATAATAATAATATCTTTATTTACTACAAGTACATGTACATGGTATACAGGCCTATCTGACGGGGCCAGGAGCTGAGTCTCGACCCCTGCAACCACAATTAGGTGAGTACATCAGTGACATACTACTACTGTATATAGAAAGTCCCTTGTTATGCTGAGCATTTCGGGCAGATTAGGTCAGTGTCCTAGGATGCGACTCACACCAGTCGACTAACACCCAGGTACCCATTTTACTGATGGGGAACATAGACAACAGGTGTAAAGAAACACGCCCAATGTTTCTGCCCTGGCTGGGAATCGAACCCAGGCCCTCGCCGTGTGAAGCGAGAGCTTTAGCCACCAGAGAATGAGGGCATCTCCCCTCAATTGTCCCTTTAAATAAATCAACTTATTAACATGTTCAAGATCATTCCTATCATGTACCATTGTCTTAAAAATGGACCAAAATTCCTCCCAGCTATCTCCTGGCTGGAACGACAGCAATTGTACCTCTGGGAGTTTGGGGAGGGACATCTTATTTACTGTGTGAGGCTGGCCCACTACGTTATCTACACTTTTTGCACTGTCCAAAGCCCTAGTTTTACACGACAGAATATGTTCCTCCACTTCATAATATTGCTCAAACAGTGTTTCTATTTCAGCATTATCTGTACAATTCTCCATCAAGTCCTTTTCATATTCCTTAAACCACAACTTGTATGACTCATATCTACTATTTAAGGAGTCTAAATACAATTTTAATTCATTGGGGTCCACTGTATCTTGGTCCATTAACTCCGCGCACTTATTGAGTGCCTTTGTCACATGACCCTTACGAGCTTGTAACGAGGCTTTCTTTGCTTTAATATCTATGGGCTTGCCACTCCCAGCAGCTTCATCGGGTCCAGCCATGGTTATAGAATTAATAACCACTGCTGTCACAAATTAAATAAATTGTTTATAAAGGTGATTCTCACACCTCACTCTTGCACAAATCGTAGCCACGCCTGGGCTAGCAATTGATTGGACTAATTACCGTCCACCACACGATTAATTAACTCAATGTACTCTATACTCACTTCCTACAATCAGTTACTTATTTATTAAATAATTAATTCAATAATCATTAATTCACTAATCACATCCGGTTCAGGAAGGAAAAACGGGCGATATGGGGAATTAAGAGATTACCTGTCTGGGCTTCACTGCCACTTACAACAAAATAATCTCCCGGGGAGTGGACCGACTAGTATAATTTTACCGCGGTTACCCCCGTTGAGTTTAGTTTGATATCTTTATTATGCACCCCATACCCATCCTGTGGGCGGTAGTCAAAAGATTACAGAGGTACATAATGGGTCCAGGGACTGGACCTCAAAGTTTGATGGCTGAGCAAGTTACAAAGGTAATGAACTCAGATGGTCACAATCATGACAAGTTACAAAGGTATTTGCAGATTACAGAGGTATATATAGGGTCCAGAGACTGGGCCCCAAAGTTTTGATAGCTGAACAAGGTACAATGGTAATTAATTCACTAGTTACAAGGTAATGAATCATGTAAGTAAATTTACTTACGTCTGTACATGGTTGCACTCATGAACAACCCCGTTGAGGCGTGTGAGAAAACTTGACCCACTCCTGGTCACATCCAAGGGGTCCCTTCGATATTCTCACTCTAAATCCACATCTATCCTTGACCAGTTTATTAAGAATGAGTAACACCAATAGTTACGGTATTGTTAAATTTTGTGGACTGTATGGGTTAATATCTGACTGATTGGGGAGAAGGAGGAAAGAGTACAACGTGTTAATATCACTCACCCTTTATCCGTGCCATTGCTGTTCACTTGAAGATCCCGTCATTATCATTCCCACCGTAGACCCACATTATCCCAACATACCTACTGGCCAGACGGTTGCTAAGACAATAAGAGTACTTACAGTGGGCAAGAAACAGCATTCTTGTCGCTATTCTTCGACGGATCTCGTGGTCCTGCTCGGTAGAGATTATTCTTCCGGCAAGACGATGATGTTGGTGGTTGTCCCGATGAGTCAAGAGAAGATTGATCCCTTGAACTCTCTTACGCCCACGAGACCGGGCGTTATTTAACGTGGTTGGTCGGGGTAGCAATTCATATCCTCTCACTATACCCCTTTATTACAGTTTATACGTAACACTTTAAACACTATTCACCCGTCGGTTTAATGTCCCACTAATTTACCCTCGTTAGAAGTTAATCCATTAATAATTGTGTACAATGAACACTGATCGAACCGACGCACATTTCCTCCATCAACAAACCGTAATGGCGGCGTCGGTCACTATTTAACACATTATCACTCTATTATTGTAGTTTCTTGGACTTAATGTCCCACATTATGCCCGGCGAATATTCACAGCATTCACTATTGTGAAGAGAGACCATTAACCGCGATTTGGTCGTTGTAAACGCCGATTTCCATCTCCTATATAACCAGAACTCTCCCATCGTTCCACCTTCCGCTTATCCCACGAGACAGACAGCTCACTGCCCTCGCATGACCCAGCTCCGCTTACCCAAGCGACTGTCGGTATGGTTCTGTTTTGATCTCAAGTAAAATACGAACCAACAGCCACACATTAAGAATATTCACATTAGAAAGGTTATCGAGTATAACCTTTCAGGAAAATACCCAATATTTTCCACAACTTTTATGAGACACCTCAAAGGGTAAATAGATTGTCATTAAACCCAGGGAACCTTGTATCAGTGGGAAGGCTACCAAAGTAATATGGGCTACTGAAGGTGGGGGGGGGGGAAGTACAGAGCCACAGAATTTGGTAGACTCAAACCTATCTGATATTACCCTGACGCCAAATGACTTCGAAAAGGCGATAAATGACATGCCAATGCACTTTGCCCCAGGCCCAGACTCTTGGAACTCCGTGTTCATCAAGAACTGCAAAAAGCCCCTATCACGTGCTTTTAACATCCCATGGAGAGGAAGCACGGACACAGGGGTCGTCCCACAGCTGCTAAATAATAATAATAATAATAATAATAATACAAAACAAATTCCAACCACACAATAGAGCAAAAAACTAATGTCAAAGACCTGGGAGTGATTGTAGAAATTTTGTCTTGGGACTGCCTGCTTGTAAGCTGCCCCCTGGCAAGCACTGTTGACACCGACATTCTGAGACGCTCCTCTCAGACTTACAAGTGCCTTATGGGACAGAATTTCTAACTGACTGCAGCTGAAAGAATTCCCCACCTACACACACGACTAAAAAGGGGGTGAACTTGCTTGATGGAGAAGTCTTGACACCTAGTCTTCCAATCTCCCTAAGCCTTAACCCCCTCCAAACACCACGTGTAGGGAAGGACCTTAATCTGCAAGAGTTCAAGTGGTATTAGTGTTCTGCCTGCATCTCAAGAGTTCCCTGGTTTCAAAGGATATTCCCTAAGCTATATATGCAGTAAGTGACACTAGCTTCTAGGCTAATACTTAAGGGGGATTGCCCACAATTATTACCTTATAGTGGGTGTGGGGAATTAAGAGATTACCTGTCTGGGCTTCACCGCCACTTACGACAAATAATCTCCCGGGGAGATGACCGCCAATATAATTTTACCGCAGTTACCCCCGTTAGGCGTGTGAGAAAACTAGTCACCCTGGTCGCTGAAATGACTCCCTTCGATATTCTCACTCTAAACCCACATCTATCCTTGACCAGTTTAATAAGAATGGGTAACATCAATAGTTACGGTATTGTTAATTTTAGTGGACTGTATATGTATATGAGAGACTGATTAGAAGGAAATGGAGGAGAGAGTACAACTAATTAATCATAACTCACCCCTTGTCATTGATGGTCATGGAAGATCATTGGCATAACCACAGAAAGTATACATCATTGTAACCTATCTACGGGCCAGCGACACAGCTACAACAATAAATGTACCTACTGTGGGGAGGAGACAGTCCTCTCAGCAGTCTCCCTCCGATGGATCTCGTTATCTTGCCGGTAAATACAAGTCTCCCAGCAAGATGTTGATGTTGAATTTGGGTGTCCCGATGAGTCAAGAGAAAGTTGATTCCCTCGATCTCTCTGCAGTCCTCGAGACCGGACTGACAAAGTAACATGTGGTTGATCAGGGAGTAGCGATTCGTATCCTCTCGCCATTTCCCTTTCTTACAGTTTATTCGTATAACTTTAACCACTATTCACACTATGGTTTAATATCCCACTAGTTTATACACTTTCGTCGTCTCTATACCGAAATTCAGAGTCGATGAGTAGAGATGGAAACGATCATCTCCTTCATACCTAACATGGCGGTCCCGGATGGCGTCTCTTCACTTGATGCCACCCGATCCACCTCTTTCCCTTCCAATGATTTACACCTCTGATTCACTGGACTTAACGTCCCACAATTTACCCTCTTTAGAAGTTAATCCATTAATAATTGTGTACGACGAACACTGATCAAACCGACGCACATTTCCTCCATCGAAAAACCGTAATTGCGGCGTCGGTCATTATTTAACACATTATCACTCTATTTGTAGAAACTTGTTTGGATTGGCCTCTTGGAAGTTGCACTCTGGGCAAGCACTGTTGACACCGACACTCTGAGACACTTCTCTCAGA
Source organism: Cherax destructor (assembly GCA_009830355.1). Classification (NCBI taxonomy): domain Eukaryota; kingdom Metazoa; phylum Arthropoda; class Malacostraca; order Decapoda; family Parastacidae; genus Cherax; species Cherax destructor. Next base: position 5,434 of record WNWK01016924.1, read on the forward strand.
CTTACAAGTGGCTATGGTACAAATTTCTAGCTGATTGCAGTAAGGGGAACCCCACACTGCCTACACAATACTAGAAGGGAGATTACTTACTTGGAAAAAAAGGGGTGGCTATGTGTCCTGGTCTTCCTTATATATAACCCCTCCTAACACCATGTGCAGTGGATAAACTTTGTCTGCAAAAGATGGTGTAATTAGTGTCCTGTCTGCACGTCAGAGTTCCCTGGTTCCTTGGGAAGCCCTTGAGCAATATACAGTAAGTAACACTAGCTTCCAGACTTGAACTTAAGAGACGACGCTGGTACATACCAACACATAGTCGTCCGTCCGCCTAAGACCCACAGATAACTCACTAACGTTTCCCCCAGAAAACTGGCCAGATACTGAGAGAAAGAAAGCCTAGTCTTACTGTGACAGGGTCTGGATGGAGGCAGATGTCCACGGTACTTCGGGATCTCCTCCGTGGCCCCAGGACAGATGTTGGGTCACGTGGGGGGTGCTGTCTAATCTCAGCACGTCTTGCTCGTGTGGAGTCTGGTCTGGGAAGAAGGAACTGGGGCTCTTTCCCGCCTAGATTCAAGTGTAGAGCTGCCAGTTCTCGTTAGCTAACATAATCTAATGCTTGCCTATTCAGGCCTATAACTACCTATATTAGGGTGCTAGAGCTACAGTATTAATACCTAACGTTGCCTTAATAATCCTACTATTAGTTTCTATCTGTACAAACTTGCCTAGGTGTTCCTAGGTGGATAAATCTATCAATTAAAATATACACAATAGTCACCTTCAAAAGCTGGAGTGTGTAGTTGTTTTGGTTGGGAGTGTGGGTTTATAAACTCCGAGGGCCGATCCACGGTATGTAAGGCTTTTATGGCTCACTTACCCTGTGGAACTTTTAGTGACTAAAAAAGTTTCCACACTATACTTGTAACTAGTGAATTAATTACCATTGTACCTTGTTCAGCTATCAAAACTTTGGGGCCCAGTCTCTGGACCCTATATATACCTCTGTAATCTGCAAATACCTTTGTAACTTGTCATGATTGTGACCATCTGAGTTCATTACCTTTGTAACTTGCTCAGCTATCAAACTTTGAGGTCCAGTCCCTGGACCCATTATGTACCTCTGTAATCTTTTGACTACCGCCCACAGGATGGGTATGGGGTGCATAATAAAGATATCAAACTAAAACTAACACACTATTATTGCAGTTTCTTGGACTTAATGTCCCACATTATTTACGACGAACATTCACAACACTCTCTATTGTGAAGTGAGACTATTAACTGCGATTTGGTTGCCGGAACCGCCATATCTCGGACTCCATTTCACTCACGACCTCTGGAGCCTATGATATCCACATGAGACTGATCCAACTTGAACCCATGTAACATTAAAAAGCTCAGAAAAAATATACTAAAATGGTATTTTATTGCATATTTCGACGTTTTAGAGCGGTTTGAGTCCTTTTCTGGCAAAACTCATTTTTTAGCTAAAATACTCAGCATACCCATGCCGTTGACCCCCCGTTTGACCCCCCCTGGGTCTAACTACGCATGCGTCAAGACTTGTGTGTTGGTTCGTTCTTCATTCCTACGTATTATGTGTACCAACAGTCACACATTAAGAATATTCACATTGGAAAGGTTATAGAGTATAACCTTTCGGGAAAATACCTAATATTTTCCACAGTAGGCGTTCGCCCGCTTATAACCCACAGCTCAAATAACCCCACCTTCCTCCGAATATTGCCGGCCAGCTATACTAAGAGAAATGCACAGTATTATCTTACTGCGGGGGCCTGGGCCAGAGACGAATATCCACAGTATGTTGGGAAGCCTCTGTGATTCTTGGTTCCCAGGCAAGTATTTTGAAGACACGTGGGGCACCGAGCTCTAGCTCTTAGTACCTTGTTATCACCACGGCGTCCAGTCCAAGAAGAAGGAACTAGCATCTCTCCCACCTAGTTTCAAGTGTGGAGCTGCCAGTTATCCTTAGCTAACATAACCTAATGTTTGCCTATTGAAGGCCTAAACCTACCTATGTTAAGGAGCTAGAACTATATTATTAATATCTAAAGTTGCCTCAATAATCCTACTATTAGTTACTAACTGTACAAACTTACCTAGACCTTCCTAGGAGAGTAAATCTATCAATTAATATGTGCAATCTTCCTACCTTCGCCAACTACTGGGTTTGTTTGGGTGGGTGTGTGGGTTCATAAACTCGGAGGACCTACCGGTGGCAGGTTTAAGGCTTCATACGGCTTATTTACCCTGTGGAACTTGAGCGACTCAAAAAAGTTTCCACATTGATCATGTCAGAAGATCTCACCTTCAAGGACCATAACACAGTAGCAATCGCATCTGCTAGAAAAATGACAGGATGGATAATGAGTAGCTTCAAAACCAGAGATACCAAGCCCATGTTGACACTTTTCAGGTCGCTTGTTCTATCTAGGCTGGAATATTGCTGCACACTAACAGCACTTTTCAAGGCAGGTGAAATTGCTGATCTAGAAAATGTACAGAGAACCTTCAGATTAGATTTTGCCACCGAAGTGGCTAGTTTATTGTGCACCCCATATCCATCCTGTGGACGGTAGCGCAAGAGCATATGGATACACAGAAGGCCTAGGCACTAGGCCCCAAAAGGGTTAACAATTGTACATTTGGATTTATATCTACATTTCACTTATCTGTTACAAGCAAATTTAGGAAATTTGCTTAGTATAACTGGTATCTTATTTCATGAATAAGATATCTTGACATGTCACATAGGTTATTATACTGTCTATCTCTATATTCCTCAATAAGTGGACAATTAAGCACATAGTGTTCAAGACAGTGACCATATGCCTGATCACATAATTTGCATTTAGTTTGATCATCATCTGTGTCTCCCAAACTGCCAGAACCTTCACGACACACATAACTGCGATAAAACACCTCAGCTAATGGGAACGCTTGAAGTTCCTAAACCTGTACTCCCTAGAACGCAGGCGGGAAAGAGTTAGTTTAATATCTTTATTATGCACCCCATACCCATCCTGTGGGCGGTAGTCAAAAGATTACAGAGGTACACTAAGGGTCCAGGGACTGGACCCTAAAGTTTTGATAGCTGAACTAGTTACAAAGGTCACAATCATGGCAAGTTACAAAGGTAATGAACCATCTACACTCCTATACATGGTTACAATCATGAACAAATTACAAAGTAATGAGCCACTAACACGTCCACACCCGGTCACAATTTTAATGAGTTATAGGTACAAATATTAAATGGGTCATACACCCACAAGAGCATGCGCGCACACACACACACACATGAGGGCGCTTGCACAGACGGATACACACACATACACGAGCATACAAACATACACACACACACACACACACACACGAGCATACAAACATACACACACACACACACTTGCTTCACGCACGAAGGGCCCGGGTCCAATTCCCGGCGGGGCCGAAACATTTCGAAGTGTTTCCTTACACACACACACATATATACAACATATATACACATATATACAACAGGCCTAGTGTCTAATCGACATGTGCCTAGGACAAAATGGTAGCTAACTAACACACACACACACACACACACACACACACACACACACACACACACGTGGTAATGCTTTATTACAGTGAGCAAAGTCAGGGTATTTACCTGGAGTTTACCTGGAGAGAATTCCAGGTGTCAACGCCCCCGCGGCCCGGTCTGTGACTAAGCCTCATGTTGGACCAGAGCCTGATCAACCAGGCTGTTACTGCTGGCCGCACGCAGTCCAACGTACGAGCCACAGCCTGGCTGGTCAGGTACAGACTTTAGGTGCCTGTCCAGTGCCTGCTTGAAGACAGCCAGGGGTTTGTTGGTAATCCCCCTTATGTATGCTGGGAGGCAGTTTAACAATCCTGGGCCCCTGACACTTATTGTGTTGTCCCTCAACGTGCTAGTGGCACCCCTGCTTTTCATTGGGGGGATGTTACATCGCCTGCCGAGTCTTTTGCTTTCGTACGGAGTGATTTTCGTGTGCAAGTTTGGTACTAATCCCTCGAGAATTTTCCACGTGTATATAACAATGTATCTCTCCCGCCTGCGTTCTAGGGAGTACAGGTTTAGAAACTTCAAGCGTTCTCCAGTATATATACACTTGGAAAATCCTAGAGGGATTAGTACCAAACTTGCATACGAAAATCACTCCCTACGAAAGCAATAGACTCGGCAGACGACGCAACATCCCCCCAATGAAAAGCAGGGGCGCCACTAGCACGAAAAGAGACAACCAATAAGTGTGAGGGGCCCAAGACTGTTGAATGGCAGATGTAGACAGCCTGTGCTGTCTGCATAGACAGCCATGCTGTCTGCCTGCCGAGCATATGCTGTCTGCCAGCTGAGTTCTTATTTTGCACCATGCTTGTGCTGCCACCTATAGGCCTATACCCCACGTCACTTTGCTCCACCATGTTCCTTCCTCACTTGGCGCCCAGACATCACTCAGACAACAAGGTCTACTCCTCTCTCCCTCGCAAGGCATGGCCCACCCAGGCCATGGCCACTAACACAGCCTGTGTACCTCGCACTCTATACAAATAAAGTAGAAGCCTCCGAAGCCTTATCATTGCATTCCCGCTACCAAGAACGACACAATAAACCATATAAACAATGGTGATAGCGGTGGTCGCAGCTGTGTTTGCCTGAGAGGGAAGGAAGAGGAATGAAGTTTGTCTTCACTTCATCAGCCTACACAAGAAGCATCCGTCTCTCAACTTGTTATCCTGATGTTGTGTCTGTAAATCTCAGCATCCAGACACAGGTATAAGCAGGATCCAGGCCGAAATTTGTTGAATTCTCCGAGAAATGACGTCAGTGAAAGATATGATATCAGATTGGAGGAAGGCAGTATGTGTTCAGATATTTGGGAGTGGACTTATCAGCAGATGAATTCATGAAAGATAAAGTGATGGTGAGTGGTGCATTGAGGCATCTGTGGAGACAAAGAACATTATGCATATAGGCAAAGGCGGGAATATATGAGAGTATTGTGATACAAACACTCTTATATGGGTGCGAAGCATTGGTTGTGAATGTTGCAGCGATGAGGAGGCTGGAGACAGTGGAGATGCCGTATCTGAGGGTAATGTGTGGTGTGAATATTATGCACAATATTTGTAGCTTGGAGATTAGGATGTGTGGGGTTACTAAAAGTATTATCTAGTAGTGGAAGGGAGGTGGAGTAGAGGTCGTCCTATGAAATGTTGGAGGGAGTGGGATAAAGGAGGTTTTGTGTGTGAGGAGCTTGGACAACCAGCAGGCATGTGTGAGCATGTTAGGAGGGGAGGCCAATGACATTTGGAATTTGATGAGCTGTTGGGGTGTGATCAAGGTAACATTTTGTGAAGGGATTGAGGAAAACTGGTTAGCCAGATTTAAATTCTGAAGGTTGGAAGCACAGTGCCTACACTGCAAGAAAGGGTGAGGGTATTTGCAGATCGGAGAGGCATCTTAACTGTATTATCGGCTCGCCTCTGTCAAGAGAGTGATAGAATGAATGGTGGTGAAAGTGTTTCTTCTTTTTCGGGTCACCTTACCTTGGTACCTTGGTGGGAAACGGCAACTGTATTAAAAAAAAACATTAGAGACAAACGCACAGTGTCAATGTCCCAAGATTATTTACCTGCTACCAGCAATATATCAGAAATAGTGACAGAACAATTGTTAAAAAAATTATGGAGAAACTGGATAATAATATTTTAAAAGTGCAGAGAACCTTCACGGCACGCATAACTCTTGAAGTTCCTAAACCTGTACTGATTTCAATGCAGGCGTGAGAGATACATTATTATATACACTTGGAAAATCCTTGAGGGATTAGTACCAAACTTGCACACGAAAATCACTCCCTACGAAAGCATAAGACTCGGCAGACGATGCAACATCCGCCCAATGAAAAGCAGGGGTGCCACTAGGACGTCAGGGGCCCAAGACTGTTCAACTGCCTCCCAGCATACATAAAGGGGATTACCAATAGACCCCTGGCTGTCTTCAAGCAGGCACTGGACAGGCACCTAAAGTCGGTACCTGACCAGCCGGGCTGTGGTTCGTACGTTGGATTGTGTGCGGCCAGCAGTAACAACCTTGTTGATCAGGCCCTGATCCTCCATGAGGCCTGGTCACAGACCAGGCCCCGGGGGCGTTGACCCCCGGAACTCTCTCCAGGTAAACTTGACAACCAGACATCCTAGAGTCAACAGCTCCACTCCTATCTCCCTCGTGGGCATGGCCCTCTGGGTCGCCCCAGGGCACTTACACTGCCTGTGTACCAGGAACCCAAATAAAGTAAGGAGCCTTCGAAGCCTTATCATTCATCCCCGCCTGGATACACACACAAAACCTAAAACAAAACTGCCAGAAGTACTTGTAATCAAGCCTAAACCTGGCTACTGCAACATCAGTCAGTCTGTTCACATTGCAAGTTGCTACACAAGCGTACCTATCTACGTTCACGTTATCATATTATTCCTGATGTTAGACACAGACACACCAAAGTTATATTCTACATTTGCCTTGAGGGTATTTTTTTTGGCTAATTTATGAACTTTATCATGAAGGAGAAATCAATGTGTGATGGAATCCATAACAATTGTGTATTGATTACTCGTTCCCGGATTTTTGAGTATCTGTATTTGGTTTCTCCAATGACCATGTTGTTAGAGTCATCATATGAATCAAGAGCCTTCAGTGATGACATTGAATCAGTAATCATCAAAGAGTCAAACTCAGTGTCATAAGGTAATTCTAGCGCCATTAGGATGACAAACAATTCACTTTGCAGTGTAGATGCCCAATTGTAAATTCATATGTCTAAATCAACATAGTTCCTATCGCTGTTATTTCGGGAGGTGGCAACAAGAGCAGATGCAACCCTGCATCTGCTCTTAGATCCATATGTGTATATAACTTATGATAAATTATAATTAACAGTTAAGTGAGAAATTTATTTTTGAGCAGTTCCCTTTGTAAGTGATTTAAGGAATTACTAGTGATGAGTTCTTGGGAAGGACTTTCATATATGTGATATTAAATGAGTACAACTTCCATGACGGGAGGAAATGTTCATGTAATCAGTAGCGATACAGTTGTCATGTTTTCACATCCCAATTAAATCTGTGTTTTTTTTCCTTCTAGACACTTAGTAAGATTTGCAGTGAGTGTCTAGTTCACTTCTTAACATTCTAGTACTTAGTACAGTGATAATTTCAATTATCCTAGCAATGATACCAGTAGAACTACGCTCCTTCCTCATATCAAGAACTTTGGTTGATTTATGACAACCGAAAATAATTCTGAGGTGTATATTACATGACCTGAGTACTGGTGTGAATCTCAAGGTGCAGCTCCTGGTCCCTATTTTAGAGGGTGAGGTAAGCAGGTGTAACTTCACCACATAAATGACATTTAGGTATTCAAACACTAGTAAGGTTTATTGTGGTAATTAAAATAAATACATGTTTTACAATCTTTTATTAATAATTTCAAGAAGTAGTGGTATATACTGAAAACTTCCACAAGTGTAGTTTTAAGCAGAACAGAGTAAGCATTTACACATATGACTCCACATATACCACACATACACACGTGCCCACACATAAATTTCACCCACAGTACCTCAGCATAACATACACACCTCACCTACTATGGTATGTACTGCAAACTCCCAAAATTGTGGCTCCCAATTCCCAGAATAACATGCAGGACATAGAGCATATATACAAGACTCCACATCTCACACAGGTGCCACACATTTATACACACACATCATCTACACTTTACTCAGAATACTTGCGACAGAGTAAATTCCACACAGATTACCTCTAACAGAATAAGTATTTTCAGCAACAGTAGTATACTGCTTAGTGACATGTAACTGACATGTAGTGACATGCAATTGGCATGTAGTGACATGTAACTGGCATGTAGTGACATGTAACTGACATGTAGTGACATGTAACTGATTAGTTACATGTCACTAATGCTGTGGCCACTAGGTCATTGATACATATTTATTGCTTAGGGGCTTTATATTCTTTATATTTATATATGCTGTAATATGTTGCCTTCACTTTCTGGCACTTGGCACTCTGCCCGGCACCCATCTCTGTTATTCTGGAGATAATGGTTTCCATGAACGAATATGCCTGCACTTCCTACTCATAATGATGTGCTGATTGCAACATGAAAAGCCTAGAGCTATCATTCAACTCCTTCTGTGGTTGCATATATATATATATATATATATATATATATATATATATATATATATATATATATATATATATATATATATATATATATATTTATATTTATATATATATATATATATATATATATATATATATATATATATATATATATATATATATATATATATATATATATATATATATATATATATATATATATATATATATATATATATATATATATATATATATATATAATATATATATATAATAATAATAATAATACTTTATTTAGACATGGTACAATCATACATAGTTGGGTAGACATGATAAATAGGTATTAATGAGATGTACATGCCAAAAGCCCCTAATATGCTGTGCATTGCGGGCATTCTTAGGACTATTTATTTGTAGACTACATGGTAAAAAATTATGGTTGATAATTTATAAAATAAGTATAATTGTGTATCTAAGTTATAAAGTTTGAATATAAGTTGAACATATCAATAAATTGTAGCAATGCAACTAATTGAGTGAGATAACAATTTAAAACAATTAATTGCATTGCAGTTACAGTTTACGTGGTTATTATAATGTAAATGTTATAGAAACAGTTAGCTTAGTATGTATTATTCATAACAGGTTTTTACATTTAAGTGATTAATCAGATTTTTACATTTAAGTGATTATTCTACTTTGTTGGGAATGTTTGATATTGAGCATTTAGGTTTGGGTGAGAAGGTGGTTTTTTAGCATCGTTTTGAATTGGGGTACAGGCAGGGTTTCTTTGGCAATGACAGGTAATGAATTCCAAATTTTCGTGCCTTTTATATATGCATTGAGTTTTTACAGTGTTAGATGGACACGGGGAACATCGAGGAGTGATCTGTGTCTTGTGTTATGGTCATGTGTCCTGTTAAAATTTGTAAGGAGAAGTTTGAGTGGTGGGTTAATATTTGCATAGAGTGTTCTATGTATGTAATAGGCACAGTAAAAAGTATGAATGTCTTGTATGGTGAGTAAGTTTAGGTTTTTGAATATTGGTGGAGTTGTTGTCTGGAGTGTGAATTTGTTATCATTCTAACTGCTGCCTTTTGTTGTGTTATTAGTGATCTGAGATGAGTTATTGATGTAGAGCCCCATGCGCAGATTCCATAGGTGAGGTATGGGTAAATGAGTGAGTGATATAGGGTAAGGAGAGCTGGTTGTGGAACATAGTACCGTATCTTGGATAGTATTCCCACGGTCTTTGAGACTTTCTTGGAAATTTGTTGTATATGTGTTTGAAATTTGAGGCCACTGTCAAGATGGATTCCTAAGAATTTTCCCTATGTGAGTTTTGTGATAGGGGACCCGTTTATTATTATGTTAAGTGGTGCGTTTGTAGCTCTGTTCCCAAACTGGATAAAATAGGTTTTATCAATATTGAGAGTAAGTTTGTTGGTCATCATCCAGGTAGATATTTTCTGCAATTCAGTATTTACAGTGTTGGCTAGTATGTCTGGGCTTGGGTGCGAGATAACGTATGTAGTGTCATCTGCAAATAGTATGGGTTTGAGTAGTTGAGATGCATTTGGTAGGTCGATAATGTAAATGAGAAAGAGAAGTGGGCCAAGAACACTTCCCTGTGGGACACCTACTGTAATAGTTTGAGCGGTAGAGCTAGCTCCATTTGTGTACACATATTGGTTTCTGTTGCTAAGGTATGATTTTAGGTAGTTGAGGGAGTGCCCTCTTATACCATAGTGTGATAATTTTAGGTGTAACAGATCATGGTCAACTGTATCAAAAGCTTTACGTAAATCAATGAAGATTCCCACTGGGATTTCTTTTTTCTCAAGAGCGGTGTAAATTATTTCTAACATGTGTATAATGGCATCATTTGTATTTTTATTAGGCCTGAATCCAAATTGACAGTGGTTGAGTACGTTGTTGGAGGTGAGGTAGGAATATATTTGTCTATGAATTAATTTTTCAAAGATTTTGGAGAGAAGGGGTAAGTTAGATATCGGCCTGTAGTTATTCAGGTCTGTTTGATCTCCTCCTTTATGTATGGGGGTGACCCTCGCTATTTTTAGTATTGATGGGAAGGTAGAGGTTTCAATGGATTTGTTAAAGAGTATTGCAATAATTGGTGAGAGAACTTGAGAGGCTTTTTTGTATATAAAAGGTGGTAAGTTATTTAGGTCACCTGCTTTGTTTTTTAATGTGTTGATTATAAGTGAAACTTCTATTGGGTTGGTCGGGGCTAGGAATAGTGTGTTCGGATAGGTGCCAGTGAGATAGTTGTTAGGTGGAGTATTTGAACTTGGGATTTTGCTTGCCAGCTTTTTACCTATGGTGGAGAAGAAATCATTGAGTTTGTTTGCTGTTTCAATAGGTGGGAGTAGGGGTTCATCTGGTTTTGTTAGCTTGATTGTTCTGTTTGTGGATATCTTTTTAGTTCCTAGAATTTCAGATAGGGTTTTCCAGGTCTTTTTTATATCACCTTTTAAGTTATGTAATCTGTTCTCATAGTACAATTTTTTTGACCTTCTTATCAGACTCGTTAGGTTTGATGAGTAACATTTTGTTTGTTCTCTTGTTATTTGACCCATTCTGTACTGTTTTTCATATAGGTGCTTTATATTAATGGATTTGAGTATGCTGGGGGTTAGCCAGGGCCTATTTAATCTTTTAGCTGTGATTTGTTTAGTTTTTTTAGGGCAATGCTTATTATAGAGGTATTGGGTCTTTTTAAGAAAATTATTAATACATAAGTCAGTATCTGGGAAGTTGTCTATTTCTGTTTGCCAGTCAGTGTTTGTCATAGCTGTTATAAAGTTATTTATAGCTGTCTCATTATGTAGTCTGAAGGTAACTTTAGTAGTCTCTAGTGTTAATTTTCCGAGGTTGGTTATGAGAAAGGTTGGGTAGTGGTCTGTGGTATTGTCTGTGATTATGCATGATTTTAATGGGGATATGGTGTTAGTCCAGATATGGTCTAATAGAGAGGCTATATATTATATATAAAGTGTAATGCACACTTGTCAATGCTCAGAAATTACCCACTCTTTTCTGCTGAAGAGGATCCCAGGGTGGCCCGAAAAATAAGAAACACCTTCTCCATCACTCACTTCTACATTTCTAAACTGGAAACATTCCAACCTCTCCTTCAGAGCGCAGGCCCTGTATATATATATATATATATATATATATATATATATATATATATATATATATATATATATATATATATATATATATATATATATATACATATATATACAACGGAGTGTTAGAAGTATTGAGAAGATGGAGGGAATATTTTGAGGAATTGTTAAATGTTGATGAAGACTGGGAAGCTGTGATTTCGTGTATAGGGCAAGGAGGAATAACATCTCATAGGAGTGAGGAAGAACCAGTTGTGAGTGTGGGGGAAGTGCATGGGACAGTAGGTAGAATGAAAGGGGTAAAGCAGCTGGGATTGATGGGATAGAGATAGAAATGTTAAAAGCAGGTGGGGATATAGTTTTGAAGTGGTTAGTGTTTTTATTTAATAAATGTATGGAAGAGGGTAAGGTACCTAGGGATTGGCAGAGAGCATGCATAGTTCCTTTGTATAAAGGTAAAGGGGACAAAAGAGAGTGTAAAAATTATAAGGGAATAAGTCTGTTGAGTATACCTGGTAAAGTGTATGGTAGAGTTATTATTGAAAGAATTAAGAGTAAGATGGAGAGCAGGATAGCAGATGAACAAGGAGGCTTTAGGAAGGGTAGGGAGTGTGTAGACCAAGTGTTTGCAGTGAAACATATAGGTGAACAGTATTTAGATAAGGGTAAATAAGTTTTTGTGGCATTAATGGATTTGGAAAAAGCGTATGATAGGGTGGGATATGTTGGTGGGAGTGTGGGAGATGTTGCAAATGTATGGAATAGGAGGAAGGTTATTGAAAGCAGTGAAGAGTCTTTACGAGGATAGTGAGGCTCAGGTTAGAGTATGTAGGCGAGAGGGAGATTATTTCCCAGTAAAAGTAGGCCTTGGACAGGGATGTGTGATGTCACCATGGATGTTCAATATACAGTGCTAGTCATTGCATTATGCCGTGACGAAAATCAAAGGCCTACCATGCATTGGGATCTTTTTTCGTCAGTGCATTACGCCAGGTAGCAGGCGTTAGTATGACGTCACGGCCTGCCGCCACACTCCACAGTGACTCCTCAGTGCTCATGTGGCTGCCGTGGTGAGAGGAAGTGTTGCACTTTTGTCTCTCATCCGCCCCATCTTTTGTCCAGTGTTTCTTTTGATTTTGGGGCTATATGTGTTTGATTATAGGTAAAAATAAGTCTTTAATACCTGAAACTATAGCTCAAATCATAGGGCTTCACAAAGCTGGGTACCAGACGAAAGAAATAGTGGAGAATGTTTGTGTGTGGAGCGTTCAGTGAGGAACTGGGTGCAGCGTTTCAAGGCTGGTAGTGGTGTCGAGTTACCATCTGCCAAACCTCGGCCTGGCCCCTCGAAGAAGACATCTGTTTGTACCTTAACTGCGGTAAAGAAGCAGTTAGAGAGTACACCTAAGATAACTGCTAGAGAATCTTCTCTCAGAGGTGTCTGTAAGAACTGTTAACAGACGTGTGTCAGAACTGGGCTACAGTAGTCACCGCCAGGTTAAGAAACCGATCCTCTCCAAGCCACAGAAAAAACGTAGACTGGATTATGCAAAGAAATATCTTCACTGAACTTTTCAACAGTGGTCTGAAGTACTTTGGAGTGATGAAGCAACCTTCACCGTCACCTGTAACCGTGGAGGACATGTGTACCGGCCCGGAGATAGTGACCCGCTAGACCCAAACACCCAGACTCGCCCATGGTTTGGGGGTGTTTCAGTGCTCAGAGTGTTGGTGAACTCATTGTGCTTCCCAAAAACCAGTATATGAACCAGTATAATTACCTGGAGTTATTGTGTGAAAATTTACCTGAGGCATTTGACAAGTGTGGGGCTACGGTTGTTATGCAGGACGAGGCACCGTGTCATACCACCAAATCTGTAAATCAGTGGTTAAGGATTACGAAGTGAGGTTCTTTAATGACTGGCCAGGCAATTCCCCAGACCTAAACCCTATTGAGAACCTCTGGTCAATAGTAAAACGAAGTTTACTGGGCAAGGATATCAGTTCCATCCTGCGGCTGGAGGCTGCTCTACATGAGGCATGGAATAATATACCTCCCTAAACCCTCGAGAATTTGTGAGTCTTCCTACACGGCTGAGGGACATGATTAAGCGTAAAGGACGCAGCACTAAGTATTAAAACCTCAGTAAGTGTGCAAATCTGCATATTATAATCGTTCATGGTATGTGTTTGTGTTTTGGTACGTGTGTAGAAAAGGGGCGGTATAATGCCGTGACTAGCACTGTATTTATAGATGAAGTTGTAAGAGAAGTGAATGGTCGGGTGTTGGCAAGAGGTGTGGGGTTAAAAGATAAAGTTGCAGAGGTTGATTGATGAGTTTGGTAAGGTAAGTAAAAGAAGGAAATTAAAAGTAAATATAGGAAAGAGTGAGGTGATGAGGATAAAAAAAATAGGTAACGGAAGATTGGATATCAGACTGGAGGGAGAGAGTATGAAGGAGGTGAATGTATTCAGATATTTGGGAGTGGACGTGTCAGCAGATGGGTATACAAAAGATGAGGTGAATCATAGAATTGATGAGGGGAAAAAAGTGAGTGGTGCACTGAGGAGTCTGTGGAGACAAAGAACTTTACCCATGAAAGCAAAGAGGAGAATGTATTAGAGTATAGTTATACCAACGCTTTTGTATGGGTGTGAGGCATGGGTTGTGAATGTTGCAACAAGGAGAAGGCTGGAGGCAGTGGAGATTTCATGACTGAGGGCAATGTGTGGTGTGAATATAATGCAGAGAATCCGTAGTTTGGAGATTAGGAGGAGGTGTGGGATTACCAAAACTATTATCCAGAGGGCTGAGGAGGGGTTGTTGAGATGGTTTGGACATGTAGAGAGGATGGAACGAAATAGAATGACTTCAAAAGTGTATAAATATGTAGTGCAGGGAAGGCAGGGTAGGGGTCGGCCTAGGAAAGGTTGGAGGGAGGGGTGAAGGAGGTTTTGTGTGTGAGGGGCTTGGACTTCCAGCAAGCGAGCGTGAGCGTGTTAGATAGGAGCAAATGGAGACAAATGGCTTTTAGGACGTGACGTCCTGTTGGAGAGTGAGCAAGGTGACATTTATGAAGGGATTCAGGGAAACCGGCAGGCCGGACTTGATTATTGGAGATGGGAAGTACAGTGTCTGCACTCTGAAGGAGGGGTGTTAATGTTGCAGTTTTATAACTGTAGTGTAAGCACGCCTCTGGCAAGACAGTGATGGAGTGAATGACGATGAAAGTCTTTCTTTTTCGGGACACCCTGCGTTGGTGGAAAATGGAAGAACTGTTAATAAATAAATATATATATATATATATATATATATATATATATATATATATATATATATATATACATATATATATATATATATATATATATATATATATATATATATATATATATATATATATATATATATATATATATATATATATATATATATATATGAGTTAGAGTGGCATGTGGTTTTCGCTCACAATGAGCTGGGCTAAAACAACATGGGTTCGAGTCCTTGGCTAGTCGCAGTGTTGTTATTGATCAATACCACATGTTCGTGATTACAATAATATAAAATACTGCTTGTTGAGGATAGTACATCAAACGGAGAGTTCAATGAAATTTGCTCAGAGGCCCCACACTACCGTATGTCCTTGGATCACGGTAAAACACCTAGCTCTGCTGGGTGCGTGATTCTTGTAGGATTTGGTGTTGTTATTGATATATATATATAATCAATAACAACATTGTGATTAGCCAAGGATTCGAACGCATGCTGCTTTGGCCTGCCTCATAGTGAGCGAAAACGTATGACGCTCTAACCCACTGGACCACGCTAGGTGTTTTACCGTCATCCGAGAACATACGGTGGTGTGGGTGCCTCTGAGCTAATTTCATTCACCTCCCTGTTTGGTGTACTAACCCAACGAGCAGTATTTTATATTACTGTAACCACGAACGAGTGGTATTGATCAATAACAACACTGCGACTAGCCAAGGATTCGAACCCATGTTGCTTTGGCCCCCTCATGGTGAGCGAATACCACATGAAGCTCTAACCCACAGGACCACCAAATCCTACAAGAATCACGCAACCAAAAGAGCTAGGTGTTTTTCTGTGATCCGAATACATTCGGTGGTGTGGGTGCCTCTGAGCTAATTTCATTCTCCTCCCGTTTGGTGTACTAGCCTCATCAAGCAGAATTATATATATATATATATATATATATATATATATATATATATATATATATATATATATATATTATTAACACATTGGCTGTTTCCCACCAAGGTAAGGTGGCCCGAAAAAGAAAAACTTTCATCATCATTCACTCCATCACTGTCTTGCCAGAGGCGTGCTCACACTACAGTTATATAACTGCAACATTAACACCCCTCCTTCAGAGTGCCGGCACTGTACCTCCCATCTCCATCATCGGTTGTGTTTGTTTTTGAGCAGATTGTGTAAGAGATAAAGTTACCTATTCTTCCAAGAAAGGAACATTACTGAGAAATATCATAGGTCATGTAATGACAACAGTGGTAACCTCATTGTTAGATCAATTGCTTCACGCGCTGGGAGAACGTTGCAAGGCTCCTCATGTTGCATGTGTTGTCATCCTTCACTACGATATCAACATAATAGTTACTTTTGAGTAGTAATATGTATATATATACATGATATTTTTTCATGTAATAATTCTGGCGTTATAGCTCTGGTGTTAGGAAATCTGAAAATAATAACTTATTAATTAAAAAAGCAATGCTAAGCATTTGTGGTCCTCGGTAACATGGTAACACTAACCTTGGAGGATCTTGGCAGTTGTCACAAATTCATTGTTAATCTTTTATTTTGTAATAATTAGTAGATTTTACGAATAATTTTTACTTTGATAATAAAGTGGTATTTATTAGCTCTCCAGCTGTGATTGACATCTTTTTTTTTACGTCATCGTTATCCCGGTGAGAAATGTTGCCGTTGATACTGTGCAAGTATTCATGCAACTACATCAAACATGGACTCCTCGGAGAGAGAGGTTACTATATACTGTTCTACACCAACGATTATTCTGCAGATACACTAAACCTTTAACTCCAACTCCACGTAGCACTCAAGAGAGACTCCTAGGCTTAAACCCAGGAAGCTGACCTACAGAGACATGAAACTTAGGGCGTTGTTCTCTCTGCTCACACTTGGGGGCGTTGCTTGTGACTTCGGATACAAGAGCAGCGTCGCTGAAGGTCCAGCCAAGCAGCTGGTGACTGACGTAGCGGAAATTACGAACAGCGAAGGGAAGGGATCGTCCAGTTTCATGCAGCAGACGTCAGTGAAGGGCGTGGTACATGAAAGGAACCCGGCCACCAGCGGCTCAACACAGTCCCATATGCTGGATCCGCTCTATGTGCCAATGACGTCCACGGCGAGGACTTCACCAAGTGTGACGCCACCGATCAATCCCAAATCAGCGAGACAACTCAACAAGAGGTTAACCAAAGAGGCGAACACGTCGATTTATATAAGTTCATCCTCCAACATTAGAGACGAACGGAAATTCATACGCCAAATTACCCAGTTGAAAAAGATGAAATGTAAACCACACTTTCGGAAAGTGTACGTGAGAGAAGAGCTGGCGGAGAGTAGTGACCATCTTGACAAGTTGCTGTTCCCGCAGGTGGTGGCTGTGAAGCGGTGCTGCGCCGCATGCAGCTACTGCGGCAACAATATGGGCCAGGAGGTAATGAGCTGTGTCACCGCTAAACACAAGATGAAATTTTTACCGTCAGACACTATACTAACAACAGCTTCAGATACTTCAAGTTACCCATCAAGATTGACACTAAGTGTCACTGTGTCTAGTGCTGACACTCAGCAGTGTGTATATCTAGTATGTGTCTAGTGCTGACACTGCAGTGTGTACACCAAGTGTGTGTCTAGTGCTGACACTCAGCAGTGTGTACACCAAGTGTGAGTGTGTCTAGTACTGACACTGCAGTGTGTAAACCAAGTGTGCCTAGTGCTGACACTCTGCAGTGTGTAAACCAAGTGTGCCTAGTGCTGACACTCTGCAGTGTGTAAACCAAGTGTGCCTAGTGCTGACACTCTGCAGTGTGTAAACCAAGTGTGAGTGTGTCTAGTGCTGACACTCAGCAGTGTGTACACCAAGTGTGAGTGTGTCTAGTACTGACACTCTGCAGTGTGTAAACCAAGTGTGAGTGTGTCTAGTACTGACACTCTGCAGTGTGTAACACCAAGTGACTGAGTAACAAGTGTGTCTAGTACTGACACTCTGCAGTGTGTAAACCAAGTGTGTCTAGTGCTGACACTCTGCAGTGTGTAAACCAAGTGTGAGTGTGTCTAGTGCTGACACTCTGCAGTGTGTAAACCAAGTGTGTCTAGTGCTGACACTCTGCAGTGTGTAAACCAAGTGTGAGTGTGTCTAGTGCTGACACTCTGCAGTGTGTATATCTAGTATGTGTCTAGTGCTGACACTGCAGTGTGTACACCAAGTGTGAGTGTGTCTAGTGCTGACACTCAGCAGTGTGTACATCTAGTATGTGTCTAGTGCTGACACTGCAGTGTGTACACCAAGTGTGAGTGTGTCTAGTGCTGACACTCAGCAGTGTGTACATCTAGTGTGTGTCTAGTGCTGACACTGCAGTGTGTACACCAAGTGGTGTGTCTAGTGCTGACACTCAGCAGTGTGTACATCTAGTGTGTGTCTAGTGCTGACACTCAGCAGTGTGTAAACCAAGTGTGTCTAGTGCTGACACTCTGCAGTGTGTAAACCAAGTGTGAGTGTGTCTAGTTCTGACACTGCAGTGTGTACATCTAGTATGTGTCTAGTACTGACACTCTGCAGTGTGTACCAAGTGTGTGTCTAGTGCTGACACTGCAGTGTGTACCAATCTGTGTGTGTCTAGTACTGACACTGCAGTGTGTAACCAATGTGTGTCTAGTACTGACACTCGCAGTGTGTACATCTAAGTGTGTGTCTAGTACTGACACTGCAGTGTGTACACAAGTGTGTGTCTAGTACTGACATTTGCAGTGTGTACACCAAGTGTGTGTCTAGTACTGACACTGCAGTGTGTACACCAAGTGTGTGTCTAGTACTGACACTGCAGTGTGTACACCAAGTGTGTGTGTGTCTAGTACTGACACTGCAGTGTGTACACCAAGTGTGTGTGTGTCTAGTACTGACACTGCAGTGTGTACACCAAGTGTGTGTCTAGTACTGACACTGCAGTGTGTACACCAAGTGTGTGTCTAGTACTGACACTGCAGTGTGTACACCAAGTGTGAGTGCTGCGATAATTTTGAGTGACTAGACTGTCAGGTCACCTGTCATCCATTAGTTAATCAATTAGAGAGTGGTTTATTTTTTAGAGAGCGGCTCATTTATTAAAGAGCCGCTTATTTATTAAAGAGCGACTCATTTATTAAAGAGCCGCTCATTTATTAAAGAGCGGCTCATTTATTAAAGAGCGGCTCATCTATTAGACTGAAACCCCAAGCTCAACTGTTTGCATTAAGCTCACCTGTTACTCTCAGTCTCACTTGTTGGCCCAGACGCCACCTGTGAGGCGTCGTCTGATCACCACCTCTGAAGATATATTAGATAAATGGATTATAAGCCTTTTGTACGATAAATGTGTACATGATGCCTTTTACAGTCCTGACATTGTGCACTTATTGTTAGTGAATATGAACTCTCTACTAATTATGAGTTTAAATGCTCATTGCAGTGATTGTGAGTGTATATGTACTTTGTACTGATAGTGACTGTACGTGTACGTTGTATTAATTGTCATGTATGTGTATGTGTATACACATACACACACACACACAATACACACACACACACACACACACACACAAGTACAACAAGGCTCTTTGAGTAGGGAGAGTGGACCTGACCTAGTAGTGACCCGGGAAGAGGCAAGGATAGGAGCTGCGACTCGACCCCTGCAACCGCAAGTGAATCCCCAAACACACATATACATACACAGACATATATATATCGTGCCGAATAGGTAAAACTTGCTATTTTGGATTAAATAGCAACGCTCTTCTTGCCGAATAAGGCAAGCGAAAATTTGTGTATGCAATAATTTCTCAATAATTTCGCAAAAATCATTCTGAACCTATCGAATAAAATTATATTTCCAAGTGTTTGTTTATTATTAAATAATTGCAAACTTACCTAAAATATATTAAGTTGGATTAGGCTTAATTAAAATTGCGCTTGTTATAATAAGGTTAGGTAAGTTTTCTAAATTTCTTTTGGTACAAAATTAATAATTTTTACATTAACATAAATGAAAAAAAAAAAATTTAGGAAGGACTTAAATTTAAATGAGTTCTTCACAATTGACCAATTTTACACATTCGGCACGACATATATATATATATATATATATATATATATATATATATATATTTTTTTTTTTTTTTTTTTTATTAACACTTATTAACACATCGGCCATTTCCCACCAAGGAAGGGTGGCCCGACAAAGAAAAACTTTCATCATCATTCACTCCATCACTGTCTTGCCAGAGGCGTGCTTACACTACAGCTACAAAACTGCAACATTAACACCCCTCCTTCAGAGTGCCGGCACTGTACTTCCCATCTCCAGG
The DNA here is from genome assembly GCA_009830355.1 of Cherax destructor. NCBI lineage: Eukaryota > Metazoa > Arthropoda > Malacostraca > Decapoda > Parastacidae > Cherax > Cherax destructor. The sequence continues at coordinate 25,474 of WNWK01016924.1, forward strand.
AATCAAGTCCGGCCTGCCGGTTTCCCTGAAACCCTTCATAAATGTTACCTTGCTTACACTCCAACAGCATGTGAAGTCCTAAAAACCATTTGTCTCCATTCGCTCCTATCTAACACGCTCACGCACGCATGCTGGAAGTCCAAGCCCCACGCACACAGAACCTCTTTACCCCCTCCCTCCAACCTTTTCTAGGCCGACCCCTACCCCGCCTTCCCTCCACTACAAATTTATACACTCTCGAAGTCATTCTATTTTGCTCCATCCTTTCTATATGTCCAAACCATCTCAACAACCCCTCCTCAGCTCTCTGGATAATAGTTTTGGTAATCCCACACCTCCTCCTAATCTCAAACTACGGATTCTCTGCATTATATTCACACCACACATTGCCCTCAGACGCGACATCTCCACTGCCTCCAGCCTTCTCCTTGTTGCAACATTCACAACCCATGTCTCACACCCATACAAGAGTGTTGGTATAATTATACTTTCATACCTTCCCCTCTTTGCTGTGATGGATAAAGTTCTCTGTCTCCACAAGCTCCTCAGTGCACCACTCACCTTTTTCCCTTCGTTAATTCTATGATTCACCTCATCCTTCACATATCCATCTGCTGACACATCCACTCCCAAATATCTCAAAACATTCACCTCCTCCATACTCTCTTCCTCCAATCTGATATCCAATCTTCCATTATCTAATTTTTTTGTTATCCTCATCACCTTACTCTTTCCTATATTCACTTTTAATTTTCTTCTTTTACATACCATACCAAACTCATCCACCAACCTCTGCAACTTCTCTTCAGAATCCCCCAAAAGCACAGAAACATCAGCAAAGAGCAACTGTGACAACTACCACTTTGTGTTAGATTATTTATCTTTTAACCCCACACCTCTTGCTAACACCCGAGAATTCACTTCTCTTTCAACTCCATCTATAAATATATTAAACAACCACGGTGACATCACACATCCCTGTCTAAGGCCTACTTTTACTGGGAAATAATCTCCCTCTCGCCTACACACTCTAACCTGTGCCTCACTATCCTCGTAAAAACTTTTCACCGCTTTCAATAACCTACCTCCTATTCCATACATTTGCAACATCTCCCACATTGCCCCTCTATCCACCCTATCATATGCCTTTACCAAATCTATAAATGCCACAAACACCTCTTTACCCTTATCTAAATATTGTTCACCTATATGTTTCACTGCAAACACTTGGTCTACACACCCCCTACCCTTCCTAAAGCCTCCTTTATCATCTGCTATCCTGCTCTCCGTCTTACTCCTAATTCTTTCAATAATAACTCTACCATACACTTTACCAGGTATACTCAACAGACTTATTCCCCTATAATTTTTACACTATCTTTTGTCCCCTTTGCCTTTATACAAAGGAATTATGCATGCTCTCTGCCAATCCCTAGGTACCTTACCCTCTTCCATACATTTATTAAATCAAAACACTAACCACTCTAAAACTATATTCCCACCTGCTTTTAACATTTCTATCTTTATCCCATCAATCCCAGCTGTTTTACCCCCTTTCATTCTACTCACTGCCTCAAGAACGTCCCCAACACTCACAACTGGTTCTTCCTCACTCCTATAAGATGTTATTCCTCCTTGCCCTATACACAAAATCACAGCTTCCCTGTCTTCATCAACATTTAACAATTCCTCAAAATATTCCCTCCATCTTCCCGGTACCTCTAACTCTCCATTTAATAACTCTCCTCTCCTATTTTTAACGGACAAATCCATTCTTTCCTTAGGTTTTCTCAACTTGTTAATCTCACTCCAAAACTTTTTCTTATTTTCAACAAAATTTGTTGATAACATCTTACCCACCCACTCATTTGCTCTCTTTTTACACTGCTTTACCACTCTCTTAACCTCTCTATTTCTCTTCATATACTCCTCCCTCCTTGCATCACTTCTACTTTGTAAAAACCTCTCATATGCTAACTTTTTCTCTCTTACTACTCTCTTTTCATCATCATTCCACCAATCGCTCTTCTTCCCTCCCGCACCCACTTTCCTATAACCACAAACTTCTGCTGAACACTCTAGCACTATATTCTTAAACTTACCCCATACCTCTTCTACCCCACTGATTATATTCTCACTAGCCCATCTATATATATATATATATATATATATATATATATATATATATATATATATATATATATATATATATATATATATATATATATATATATATAACTTTAGTAAATGAAAAACTGATTGTGTCTGAGTGTACAGATAATCGTCATGTAGATACTGAACTTTAACAGCAATGGCTGCTGATTTAGATTGTGATGGAATGTTCTTCTGTGAACGAGCATCCAGCCACTGTGTTGCCTGCTCTAACATGAGCGAGGATCCAGCCACTGTGTTGCCTGCTCTAACATGATCGAGGATCCAGCCACTGTGTTGCCTGCTCCAGCAGCGATAATTAACGCTACCTCAAGTATCGTATCATTATAAACGTAACATTAATTAATAAATCTATTTTGTTCATCCTTAATTCATTAAATTTGGTCTGTCAAAAAATTTAATTATTATCCACCAATAATGCAAACTTATTCAATCAAATAATTAGCATCATCACAGTTAAATATTATTAATACTGTACACGAATATTAATAAATATGAGATAAACTTTATTTAAAAAAAGGGGAAAAGTAAAATTAATTAAACAATAAATTCAAGCCAATCATTAAACATAGGCCTATTGTGAAATAATATCTTAGGCCTCATGCCAAATATTAAGCAAGTCTTTTAGGATTAATAATTATGCTAGGGTTTAAAGTAAAAATATTAGGTTCGGGTCTAAAGCTAGTTATGTAACGTAGGTCTAAGGCCTGATATTGAACATGAGCTTTAAAGTTGATATTATTAATTACAATTGTAATAGGAACTGATGTGGTAACTTGGCTATTTATAAATGAACTGAAGAGGACAAGTGCTCTTGGGACAACATAACTGTGTTAAGTACAAAATAACTGAGTTAAGTACAATATAACTAAGTTAAGTACAATATAACTGAGTTAACGACAATATAACTGAGTTAAGTACAATATAACTAAGTAAAGTGCAATATAACTGAGTTAAGCACAAAATAACAGAGTTAAGTACAATTTAACTGAGTTAGTAAATAGGTATATAAGTTTATTCAGGTATACACAAATACAGTTACATAGATTATCATACATAGCAGCATATGTGTAGAGAACCCAGGATAACCCAAAAAAGTCAGTCAAAGTGACTTATTTCCATTGGGGTCCTTTTAATACCTTATTATTTTACTATAAAGGAGATAATATCTTATTATTATACTATGAAGGAGATATATCAGGAATAAGGTAAAATGAGTTATTTATATTTACATGTGTGTTAGCTAAAAAAAATAAAAAAAATAGTTCTTCTACCTTTCTGTCGCTACATTCATTAGTTACATTTTGGTTCTCTTCTTGAACTGGCTCATGCTATGACTGGCTTTGACATGTGCAGGCAGTCTGTTCCATTCCTTTATTGCTGTACAATAAAAGGTGTTTGAAGCCTGGCCACTGAATGTGGGTACTACAAAGTTGTGCTCTCTTCCCCTAGTACTATGACTGCTTTGGTTCCCAGCCTTGACAAAATTGGCAGCAAGATATTCTGGACACTGTTTGTTAGCAATTTTATAAACTTGATTTAACTTCAGTTGTTTTACTCTGTCTTCAACATTCAGCATATCCAATTGTTGTAATTCATCCTGGCCTACATGTTTTCTTGGACCCAGGTCCAGGATGAATCTTACCATTTTGTTCTGGGTGATTTGCAGTCTATTTTTCAGTTTTTTTCTCGAGGCAGAGTACCATGAAGAGTAAGCGTAGTCCATATGACATTGTATAAGGGCTAGACAGGGTTCTGGGAACCTCAGTAGGTAGACACTGTGCTTGTCTCTAGAGGAACTTCAGTCTGGCATTCGCTTTCTTTACTACGCTGTTCCCTATCAGTTCTCCTGACATGAATCGCAAAGGAGATTCCCAGATATTTTACTGAGGAAACTGAAGTGATGGATTCTCCATTACACCGGATATTAAAATAATTTACCTTCTCAGTTTATGTTTCGTGCCAAAGAGTATGGCTTCCGTTTTCCTGAGGTGTAACGATAGTTTGTTGTCTACTAACCATTTGCTGCAGGACTCCAGTTCTAGTGTTATTGCATTAGCTATATCTTGTGGGTCTTTACCTGATACTAACAGAGCACTGTCATCCGCATACAGTAGGAGTTTGCACTTGACACTGATAGGCTTGTCGTTTACATAACATAAGAATAATAAGGGACCCAGAATACTACCTTGGGGAACTCCACATGCTATCGGCAGGGGTTCTTTTTCTGTTTTGTTGATTTGAACAATTTGTTACCTGTTGCTAAGATAAGACTTAAACCAGTCTACGGAACCTATTCCGATAGCTCGAAGTTTCTTACGTAATATATTGTGGTTGACAGTATCGAAGGCCTTTTACAAGTCTAAAGTTACGATTCCTATGAGGTTCCCAATAGACTTTTCAGTTAGTTTTCTTGTAATCCAGCAGATTAATTAGGGAGGTGTCGGTTGAGTAAGATATCCTAAAGCCTGATTGGTAACTATGAAGAATGTTATTGTCATTAAGATACTTTACTACCTGACAATACACCGCCCTCTCTAGATTTTTGGATATTACTGTGAGTCTGAGTATACTAACAGGCCTATAGTTGCTGACATCAGACCTACTATTTTTCTTGAAGATAGGAGTAACTGTGGCTTCCTTGAACCCCTCCAGTACGGTATTAGTGGTGATGGACAAATTTATTATGTGAATGGGGATTGGCATTTCAGAGGCACTATCTTTTAAGAACTTAGACGGGATGTTATCTGGGCCGGTGCTGCTAGTTGAGTTTAACTTGCTTAGTTCTTGAGATACACTTACTAGTTGACAACTGTTTGGGGTTAAGGACAATATAATTAACATTCGGTGTATAACACAAATGAGCTTAGAAGGATTAAATAAAAGAACATATTTAAGAGGATTTTTATAAACAAATATAGCAGAGTAGCGTCATAGGCGGCTACACTGAGATGTATTCTACAAGGTACATTACTCTTTCCCATTCTTTTCCTGATCCTATTTTCTGATTTAGAGATGTAAACCACAGCACCGTATTTTCCTTAGAATTATCATGACAGTGTCATCCATTAGGATACTGCTAATCTCCAAGAGGATGTAAACGAAGTCATCAAATGGGCCAAAGAAAACAATATGAAGTTCAGTGAGGACAAATTTGAATTACTGCGCTATGAAAAACTTGAGGAAATAAAAACTAGATCGGAGTATTAAACTAATTTTAACCATACAATATAGCGAAAAACTAATGTGAAGGAGTTGAGTAATAATGCCAAGGTTATCTACTGGTGCAATTTTTCTTGACGTCGCTCTATCTGTATCACCTGTACCAGCATCAATATCACCACCAGTTATTCCAGGTAATGTATCAACACCATCCCCTGATGCATCAACCCCCCTCTCTTCCATCTCCAGCACTTCTGCTATTTTGAATTTCTGGATCTTTTAAGTCTAGGTCTTACCAACATTATCTTCCAGGGCAGCGCCAGGGGTGACAGCTCCAGCTGACCCTTTCTCCAGCATTGTCTTCCAGGCAGAGCCAGGGGTGACAACTCCAGCTGACCCTCTCTCTTCACTTTCCTGTCATATAAAACTGTCAAATTATACAAAAAGGATCTTTTTTTGTTAGTGTTTCTATCTTTTAGTTTATACGACATTTGCTCCCACTGTTGTCTGTCTTTTGGGAAGACCCAAAAACTTCCCACCTCCAGCACTCAAATCCGGCTAACCGGTTTCCCTGAATCTTTTCATGTTATTTTGCTTACATTCCACTCGCTTATATCTAAAATGTTCATGCATACTTGCTGGAAGTCTAAGTCACTCACACACAAAGCCTCCTTTACCCTCTCCTTCAAACCTTTCCTTGGATGACCCCCTATCTTGCCTTCCTACCACTACAAATTTATATAACCTTAAAGTCATTTTATTTTGCTCCATCCTCTCTAAATGTCTGAACCATTTCAACAACCACTTCTCAGCCTTCTGGATAATACTTTTAGAAACCTCTCCACCTACTTCTATTCTCCAAGCTACGGATTCTCTGAATAATATTCACATCAGATACAACATCTCCATTGCCTCCAGTCTTCTTCTTGTTGCAACATTCACTACCAATGCTTCACTACTATATAAGAGTGCTGGTACCACTATACTCTCATACATTCATCCTCTTTGCTTCCATGGAAAACGTTCTTTCTTTCCACCGACTCCTCAGTGCACCATTCACCACCTTTTTCCCCTTATCATTTCTAAGGTTCACCTAGTCTGTCACAGACCTATATCCCAAATATATGAACAGTGAACACTCTTCCTTCATACTCTCTCCCTCCTGTCTGATATCCAGTCATTCATTACCAAAATTTTTTGTTATCCTCATCACCTTACTCTTTCCTTTTTCACTTTTACTTTCCTTCTTTTACATACCCTACCAAACTCGTTCACCAACCTCTGTAATTTCTCTTCAGAATCTCCCAAAAGCACAGTGTCATCAGCAAAAAGAACCTGTGACAACTTCCATTACGTGTTAGATTCTTAATCTTTTAACCCCACACCTCTTGCCAACACCCGAACATTCACTTCTCTTATAACCCCATCAATAAATATATCGAACAACCATGGTGACACCATGCCTTCCTGTCTAAGGCCTACTTTTACTGGGAAATTAGCTCCCTCTCTCCTACATAATCTAACCTGAGCCTCATTATCCTCCTGAATACTCTTAACTGCATTTAGTAACCTACCACCTATTCTATTCACTTGCAGCATCTGCCACATTGCTTCCCTATCCACCCTATTATATGCCGACTTGTTGAAAAAAATATACTATAATATATATATATATATATATATATATATATATATATATATATATATATATATATATATATATATATATATATATATATATATATATATATATATATATATATATATATATATATATATATCACATATATATATATATATATATAAACATATATATATATATATATATATATATATATATATATATATATATATATATATATATATATATATATATATATATATATATATATATATATATATATATATATATATATATATATATATATATATATATATATATATATATATATATATATATATATATATATATATATATATATATATATAAATATCGTGCCGATTATGTAAAACTGGTCAATTAGCAAATTAAGTCCTTTCTAAAATTTTCTCTTATACGTTTGAAGATATATTTTTTTCATTTATGTTAATGTAAAAATTTATAATTTTGAACCAAAAGAAACTTAGAAAACCTACCTAACCTTATTATAACAAACGCAATTTAATTTAGCCTAACCCAGCTAAATATATTTTATATACGTTTACAATAATTTAATAATAAACAAACACAATGAAATATATTTTTTTCGTTAGGTTCAGAATGATTTTTGCGAAAATATTGCATACACAAATTTTCGCTTGTCTTATGTCTTATATCGGCACGACATATATATATATATATATATATATATATATATATATATATATATATATATATATATATATATATATATATATATATATATATATATATATATATATATATATATACGTATATCGTGCCAAATAATGGGGGTATGGAAACCAAATAATGGGGGTATCGGAACCAAATAATGGGGGTATGGGGAAACCCAAAAAATGGGGGTATGGGAACCAAATAATTAGGGTATGGGAACCAAATAATGTGGGTATGTCAACCAAATAATGGGGGTATGGGAACCAAATAATAGGGATATGGTAACCAAATAATGGGGTAAGGGAACCAAATAATGGGGTATGGGAACCAAATAATGGGGTATGGGAACCAAATAATGAGTGTAAGGAAAAAAATGGGTTATGGGAACCAAATAATGGGTAAGGGAACCAAATAATGTGGTATGGGGTCCAAATAAGGGGGGTATGGGAACCAAATAATGGGGGTATGGGAACCAAATAATGGGGATATGGTAACCAAATAATGGGAGTAAGGGAACAAAATAATGGGGTATGGGAAACAAATAATGGGGTATGGGAAACAAATAATGGGGTATGGGAACCAAATAATGGGGGTATGGGAACCAAATAATGGGGTATGGTAACCAAATAATGGGGTATGAGAACCAAATAATGGGGGTATGGGAACCAGATAATGGGGATATGGTAACCAAATAATGGGGGTAAGGGAACCAAATAATGGGGGTATGGGAACCAAATAATGGGGGTACGGGAACCAAATAATGGGGGTATGGGAACCAAATAATCGGGGTAAGGGAACCAAATAATGGAGGTATGGAACTAAATTTCTGAACAATTTTACAAAACAAAAGTTGTTATTAAACTAGAATAAACTATCAGCTATTCTGTTGCTATCTATCCAAATGTAAAGTAAAACCGAGTTATTGACAACTTTTGAAGTCATTCTGGTACCTAACAGGACTAGTGATGATGATGATGATGATGATGATGATGATGATTTTCATAGTCTTGTAAAGGGGGTATGGAGACATATTGGGAAAACCATTGGAAGAATATCTATAATCTAAAAAACTTAGGAACCCCTTCACTTGAGGACAGACCGCGCCAGACATTATTATCCCACCAGACCTGATCAAGGTAACACCAGACCTGATCAAGGCAACATCAGACCTGATCAAGGTAACACCAGACCTGATCAAGGCAACACCAGACCTGATCAAGGTAACACCAGACCTGATCAAGGTAACACCAGACCTGATCAAGGCAACACCAGACCTGATCAAGGCAACATCAGACCTGATCAAGGTAACACCAGACCTGATCAAGGTAACACCAGACCTGATCAAGGCAACACCAGACCTGATCAAGGCAACACCAGACCTGATCAAGGCAACACCAGACCTGATCAAGGTAACACCAGACCTGATCAAGGTAACACCAGACCTGATCAAGGCAACACCAGACCTGATCAAGGCAACATCAGACCTGATCAAGACAACACCAGACCTGATCAAGGCAACACCAGACCTGATCAAGGTAACACCAGACCTGATCAAGGCAACACCAGACCTGATCAAGGCAACACCAGACCTGATCAAGGCAACACCAGACCTGATCAAGGCAACACCAGACCTGATCAAGGCAACACCAGACCTGATCAAGGTAACACCAGACCTGATCAAGGCAACACCAGACCTGATCAAGGTAACTCCAGACCTGATCAAGGCAACACCAGACCTGATCAAGGCAACACCAGACCTGATCAAGGCAACACCAGACCTGATCAAGGCAACACCAGACTGATCAAGGTAACACCAGACCTGATCAAGGCAACACCAGACCTGATCAAGGTAACTCCAGACGTGATCAAGGCAACACCAGACCTGATCAAGGTAACACCAGACCTGATCAAGGCAACACCAGACCTGATCAAGGTAACTCCAGACCTGATCAAGGCAACACCAGACCTGATCAAGGCAACACCAGACCTGATCAAGGCAACACCAGACCTGATCAAGGCAACACCAGACCTGATCAAGGTAACACCAGACCTGATCAAGGCAACACCAGACCTGATCAAGGTAACACCAGACCTGATCAAGGCAACACCAGACCTGATCAAGGTAACACCAGACCTGATCAAGGCAACACCAGACCTGATTAAGGCAACACCAGACATGATCAAGGCAACACCAGACCTGATCAAGGTAACACCAGACCTGATCAAGGCAACACCAGACCTGGTCAAGGTAACACCAGACCTGATCAAGGTAACACCAGGCCTGATCAAGGCAACACCAGACCTGATCAAGGTAACACCAGACCTGATCAAGGCAACACCAGACCTGATCAAGGCAACACCAGACCTGATCAAGGTAACACCAGACCTGATCAAGGCAACACCAGACCTGATCAAGGTAACACCAGACCTGATCAAGGCAACACCAGACCTGATCAAGGTAACACCAGACCTGATCAAGGTAACACCAGGCCTGATCAAGGCAACACCAGACCTGATCAAGGTAACACCAGACCTGATCAAGGCAACACCAGACCTGATCAAGGTAACACCAGACCTGATCAAGGTAACACCAGACCTGATCAAGTCAACACCAGACCTGATCAAGGTAACACCAGACCTGATCAAGGCAACACCAGACCTGATCAAGGTAACACCAGACCTGATCAAGGTAACACCAGACCTGATCAAGGAAACCAGACCTGATCAAGGAACACCAGACCTGATCAAGGTAACACCAGGCCTGATCAAGGTAACACCAGACCTGATCAAGGTAACACCAGACCTGATCAAGGCAACACCAGACCTGATCAAGGCAACACCAGACCTGATCAAGGTAACACCAGACCTGATCAAGTCAACACCAGACCTGATCAAGGTAACACCAGACCTGATCAAGGCAACACCAGACCTGATCAAGGTAACACCAGACCTGATCAAGGCAACACCAGACCTGATCAAGGTAATACCAGACCTGATCAAGGCAACACCAGACCTGATCAAGACAGCACCAGGCCTGATCAAGGTAACACCAGACCTGATCAAGGTAACACCAGACCTGATCAAGGCAACACCAGACCTGATCAAGGCAACACCAGACCTGATCAAGGCAACACCAGACCTGATCAAGGTAACACCAGACCTGATCAAGGCAACACCAAACCTGATCAAGGCAACACCAGACCTGATCAAGGCAACACCAGACCTGATCAAGGCAACACCAGACCTGATCAAGGCAACACCAGACCTGATCAAGATAACACCAGACCTGATCAAGGCAACACCAGACCTGATCAAGGCAACACCAGATCTGATCAAGTAACACCAGACCTGATCAAGGCAACACCAGACCTGATCAAGGTAACACCAGACATGTTCAAGGCAACACCAGACCTGATCAAGGTAACACCAGACCTGATCAAGGCAACACCAGACCTGATCAAGACAGCACCAGGCCTGATCAAGGCAACACCAGACCTGATCAAGGTAACACCAGACCTGATCAAGACAACACCAGACCTGATCAAGACAACACCAGACCTGATCAAGACAACACAAGACCTGATCAAGACAACACCAGACCTGATCAAGACAACACCAGACCTTATCAAGACAACACCAGGCCTGATCAAGACAACAGACCTGATCAAGAAAACACCAGACCTGATCAAGGTAACCCCATACCTGATCAAGGCAACACCAGACCTGATCAAGGTAACACCAGACCTGATCAAGGTAGACCACCAGCACCTGATCAGATAGACAGCCAGCACAGTTACCCAGACCAAGACAACACTAGACCAGTCAAGGTAACACCAGACCTGATCAAGACAACACTAGACCTGATCAAGGCAGCACCAGACCTGATCAAGACAACACTAGACCTGATCAAGGCAGCACCAGACCTGATCAAGACAACACTAGACCTGATCAAGGCAACACCAGACCTGATCAAGACAACACTAGACCTGATCAAGGCAACACAAGCCCTCGTGTTAGCCAGCCAGTCAGCCAGTCAGATAGCCAGCGAGCCTGTCAGATAGCCAGCCAGCCTGTCAGATAGAGAGCAAGCCAGTCAGCCAGTTACCCAGCCAAGTATCCAGCTAGTTAGCCAGCTAGCCAGCCAGCCAGTTAGCCAGCCAACAAGCGAGTCATCCAATTTATTAACTAGCCAGTCAGCCAGCCATCCGGTCAGGAAGTTAGCCAGTCAGCAAGCCTGTTAATTAGCCAGCCAACTAGTTACCAAGCCAGCCAGTTAGCCAGCAAGCCAGCTAGAAAGTTAGTCAACCAGCTAGTTAGCCAGCAAGACAGGTAACCAGCCAGAAGCCAGTTAACCACCCAACCAGCACGTTAGCCATTCAGCCAGTTAGCCAGCCAGACAGTTAGCCAGACAGCTAGTCAGTTAGTAAGCTAGCTAGCCAGTTAGTAAGCCAGCTAGTTAGTCAGTGAGCCAGCTAACCAGTTGGCCACAAAGTCAGCCACTTAGCCAGCTACCCAGCCAGCCATTTAGCCAGCCAGACAGTAAGCCAGCCAACCAACCAGTTAGCAAGCCAGCCAGTTAGCCAGCGAGTCAACTAGCCAGGTAGTCACACAGTCACCCATTTAGCCAGCCAGCCAGTTAGCCAGCCAAGCAGCCAGCTAGTTAGCTAGCCAGTCAGCCAGTTAGCCAATCGGCCAGCCAGATAATAAACCAGCCAGCCAGACAGTCAGTCAGCCAGTTAATCAGTTAGCCAGCCAGCCAGCAAGTTGAAGAGATAGCCAGCTTGTCAGCAAGTTAACCAGCCAGCCAGCCGGCCAGTTAACCAATCAGGAAGCCAGCCAGACAGTTAGTTAGCCAGCCAGCAAGCCAGTTAGAGAGACAGCCAGCTTGTCAGAGAGTTAACCATCCAGTTAGTCAGATAGTCAGTCTCTTTGACAGTTTGCCAGCCAGCCAAGCAGCCAGCTAGTTAGCTAGCCAGCTAGATAGTCAGCCAGCCAACGAGCCAGTCAGTCAATCAGTTAGCCAACAAGCCAACAAATTAGCCAGCCAATCAACTAGCCAGTTAGCCAGCCAGCTAGTTACCCAGCCAGCTAGTTACCCAGCCAGCTAGTTAGCCAGCTAGCCAGCCAGTCAGTTAGCCATTCGGTCAGCCAGCCAGCCAGCCAGTTAGTCAGCCAGCCAGCTAGCCAGTTACTCAGTCAGCTAGCCAGCCAGCCAGCCAGCAAGTCAGCCAGCTAGCCAGCCAGCCAGCTATCTAGCCAGCCAGTTAGCCATCCAGTCAGTTAACCAGCCAAGCACCCAGCTAGTTAGCTAGCCAGCCAGCAAGCCAGCCAGGTAGAGAGACAGTCAGCCTGTCAGCTAGTTAACCAGTCAATCAGGTAGCCATCCAGCAAGCCAGACAGGAAGTCAGCCAGCCAGTTAGCCAGCCAGTCAGCTAGCCGGCCAGTTTGCATTTGGCAGTGTAATGAGAAAGGAAGGCATCCACAGAGACAAAGCCAAGACTAAGATTCATACAAGGAAAGATGTGTATAGGGAAGGATTCAACAAAATGGCATTTGTGAAGGCTAGCAGCAGGGTGGACAGTTTTATCGGAGGACCAGTCACCAGGATGACTGCGATCCCTAACATGTCGGAAAAGAGCATTATTGGTGTTAGCAAGCCTATCACTTTTTTTGTGTGTGTGTGTGTCCTTTAAGCCTATCAGAAAGAGAGCGGCCAGTTTCTTCAAGGTATTGAAGAGGAGAAAACAATCATGAAATAGAGTAGATACCAGGAGCATCAATAGCAGGAGAGGTGCGGACTAGATCAGTGCGAAGAGTGTTAGTCTGGCGAGAAGAAAGTTTAATGTCCAAGGAACGGACAAAATATGGTCTAACTAGGTCAAGAGGATTCTGAACCAAGTCTGGTAGTATCTTGACCAGGTCTGGTCTGGTACAGTTTAATATTGATAACGTTTGGTGTAGGTATTATGAGATATGGTGTCTTGAATGGCCTTCTCACCCAGTCTGATAAGGTTTTGACTAAGTTTGGTGTGGTCTTGACCAGGTTTGGTGGTATTCTGATTCATTATTTTGTGGTTTTGACCAGGAGTGGTGCTGACCAGATTTTGGCGTGGTTTAGGCCAGATCTGCTCTGGTCCTCATTAGGAGGGGTGTTGACCAGATTTCTAATGGTCTTGACAAGGTCTGTTGTGGTGCTGATCAGGTTCGTTGTGATCTTGACTAGTCTGGTATGGTTTATCAAGGTTTGGTGGTGTAGCCTAGAACTGATGTAGTCTTGACTAGGTTTGATAAAGACTGGTGTTGCCTTTTTTTTAGGTAAAGTTTGGTGTTGTCTTGTTTAACTCTGGTGTGATCATGAGAAGGTGTCAGATTAACATGTTTTGGTGCGATTGTGACCGATTCAGGTGTGGATTTGGTCAAGTCTTGACTGACTTTGACCTTTTCTGTTGTGGTCTTTGATTGGTCTTGGGTCATCTTGACCAAATCTGACATGATTCTGAAGAGGTTTGGTGCCGTCTTCAACAAATCTAGCACTGTGTTGACTATGAATGATGTATTTACCAAATGTGTCTTGGTCTTGACCAAGACTGCGTCAGCGTGTGAGTGAACATCAGCATAGCAACAACCTTCTCATCGCACCAGGGATACTTCTACCCCACACCAATCACTTATCTTGCAACATACTGTAATAACATCCTGCCTCCTCCTCCTCCTCATCATCATCATCCACCTTCCTCTCTCTCTCGTTCTATACACAAGGGTTTTTACTTGTTTAGGTTAAAAGTTCTTAATTTACAAGCTAAAAGCTGTTGCCTACCTCAGCTCATTTAAAAGCCCTTTTATTGTAATAGGGAACAGGATGAAATAGGAGCCATCTGTGGTGACGTCAGCGATTTCATTTAGTAACTGATTTTATTTCACTGATGTCGCTACGTAGTACGAACATTTTCAAGACTCGAGTTATTTTAGGAATGCATTATCCGTGATGAAGTGATATTCTTGAGAATGGTACAGCCAGTGTAGCTTCTATTTGCTGCCCGTCTTGTTGTATAGAAGCTATCTTGTCGTTGTCTGCGAAGTGGAGCCGAGTCTAGTACCGTGACAACATTGGCCTTGTGCATAGCAGCAAGACCATCAACATGTCTTGAAGACTCTACTGAAATGACAGATCTGCACGGGCGAGAGATGAGTCATCTTACTCTGTTGTTTATTCTGTCAAGAAGTCGTAGATGAGACAGCGGGTGGGCAATCCAAGAAAGTGGAGCATACTCAAGGTGTGAGCGCACTCGTACTGAGTTTTGCAGCATCTACTGTCGAGCAGGTTGGTATACGTATTAGTGATAATAGCTTATTGGCTGCGTTGCTTGCAAAATTTACTGTGATTCTTCGTAGACAGTTCTGAATCAAATTTCACCACTAGGATATTCACTTCATTCCTGGGTTCGAAAACTCTTCAATACATTCTTACCACTGCCCCAGCAATACCATCCCGGTGCCTAGAGACCATCACCATTTATGTGGTTATTGTCTCTGTCTCTATGCCTGTCTGTCTGTCTGTCTGTCTCTCTCTCTCTCTCTCTCTCACACACACACACACACACTCTCTCCCTCACTTGCTATTATAAACAAGTTGCTTGTGTTCGGGGCAGAATTCTCGGCCTCGACTTCCAAGAATTGTCTATCATGTTAGTGCAGAACGTTTCATGGCTGGCAGTGTCGAAACTTGAGGTCATGTGGACACTCGCAAGGTAAACAATGTATTACAGACTTACATCAGTCAGATATACACGAGGCTGCTCGAAATTTATCAAAATGCAGCAGAATTACTTTTATACATTTTTATCGACAATCGTCTTTTATATGCATTATATTAGTTTTTCATTAATATTATTCATTAGTTACTTTTATTATTATTAAATCCTTATTAGTTAGTTTCGAACTGATATTGAAATTTTTGAAAGGCTATATGTATTTCAGTGTATATATGCAAAGAGTTCACTTTTATACTTATTGTAGTGATTATAATATTTTTAACTAGTACTGGACAGTTGATATGATGCTTAATGGTCCATCAATTAGTCGATAGCCTTAAAAAACAAATGAATCAATGTTACGGGTATACCCTTGACCAACATTTTATATTGTGTATATTTTTATCATAATGGTATATTGGAGATATTTCCGTTATTAGCTAAAACGAAAATGTCTTACTTTATACTATTATTTGATTTAGCTATGTGTTAGGTAGGATGTTACCTTATAATTTTATATGCTAGTCCTTTTTACTGTGCTGTTCATGTAGTGGGAGACCACTAGTGTTACTACCGGTGTTCATGTAGTGGGAGACCACTAGTGTTACTACCGGTGTTCATGTAGTGGGAGACCACTAGTGTTACTACCGGTGTTCATGTAGTGGGAGACCACTAGTGTTACTACCGGTGTTCATGTAGTGGAGACCACTAGTGTTACTACCGGTGTTCATGTAGTGGGAGACCACTAGTGTTACTACCGGTGTTCATGTAGTGGGAGACCACTAGTGTTACTACCGGTGTTCATGTAGTGGGAGACCACTAGTGTTACTACCGGTGTTCATGTAGTGGGAGACCACTAGTGTTACTACCGTGTTCATGTAGTGGGAGACCACTAGTGTTACTACCGGTGTTCATGTAGTGGGAGACCACTAGTGTTACTACCGGTGTTCATGTAGTGGGAGACCACTAGTGTTACTACCGGTGTTCATGTAGTGGGAGACCACTAGTGTTACTACCGCTCACTTGTTTAGGGGCCGCTCTCCTCCCTCAGTCACGTGACCTACATGACGTCGTTTCACCCAAAATGGACGATCGTTAGTAGGTTCCCACACCCTCTCCTGGTTAGGAGTAGGTTCACGATCTCTCTCCCAACAAGTCGATTCTCACTCTTAGTAGTCTTATGGTTTCTTCTAAGTTATCCTACTCTTAAAAAGCTGTTAGCCCGAGTAGGTTCACGCAGCCTCTACTGTCAAGGAGTAGATTTTCTCTGAGTTTAAGAATTCAACCTTATAGGCTTGAAGTACGGTACGAGCCCATGAGTCAGATGTTACATATATTGTAAAAGAGAATTATTAGATCATATGATTGGATTATATAAATTATATAAATAACGAATTTTACATTTTGGGTCATTCTCCCCTTTTCAATATCTTTATTTAAAATCTTGTTACGACGGGGCAAAACAGGCCCATAGATAAAGCCCTGATCGTAACAATCAACCAAATATTTCATAATCTTTGCAAATCCTACAGCAAGTGTGTCTTCTGTTAACCATGAAGGCAACTTGAATACTGATGTGTTAGGCTGTGTCCAGTTTGTGACCCAAGCTGCTTCTGGGCCAGGAGCTATGAATCGACCCCTGCAACCACAAATAGGTGAGTACAAATAGGTGAGTATACACTCACACACACACACACACACACACACACACACACACACACAGAGGAGGAGAAGAGGGCAAAGGCAGTGTTTATTCATGGGCTGAAAGAGAGAGAGGAAAGGACACACACTGAAAGACGGCAGGCAGAAGGAAAGGAGATTGAGAGCATACTCAAAGAAATAGGCGAAGAAGACATGTCCGAGATTGTAAATTTTCAGAGAATAGGGGGGTACTCGAAGGGGCAGAAACAGAGAGGGACAGAATCCTCCAAGAGAAACCACGATTGAAGGAAGCGGAAGAATACAGGAGGGTGTTCCTACACCGGGACAGAACAAAAACAGAACGACAGCAGCTGAGGGAGAGGGCACAAAGGCGAAAGGAGCGAGGAGGAGAGACAAGGACAGAATCAGTAGAGGACAACCAGAGCAGGGCGGAGCAACAAGAACAAGCACACACAGAACCATCCCCAACACCCAACAATCAAGAACACTATCCCAACACAAACTACAACCCACACTCACAGCCCCACCCAACACTCCACTATAGAATCCCACAGTATACCTAGGTCCCCACCCTCACAGACCCCCAAAACACAGTAGTAGAGAGGAAACTGAAGGTATGGTACACCAATGCTGATGGAATAACAAATAAGTGGGAGGAGTGGCACAAAAGAGTCAAAGAGGCATCACCTGACATAATAGCTCTCACAGAAACCAAGCTCACAGGTATGATAACAGATGCCATCTTTCCAATGGGATACCAGATCCTGAGGAAAGACAGAGGGAACAGAGGGGTGGAGGATGGCACTGCTGATCAAAAACCGATGGGATTTTGACGAGCTGGAGAGAGGAGACAGAGGAGAAGCAGGGGATTACATAGTAGGTCCCACCCCCCCAGACCCCCAAAAAAAACATTGGGAGAGAGGAAAATTTAATTTTTGGTACCCAAAAGCTGATGGAAAAAACAAATAAGTGGGAGGAGTGGCACAAAAAAGTCAAAAAGGCATCACCGACATAATAGCTCTCACAGAAACCAAATACAGGATGATAAAAGAAAACCCTCTTTCCAATTTTGGGTACCCGATCCTG
>WNWK01016925.1:0-43639 GCA_009830355.1 Cherax destructor
TGGGCTGAAAACCATATAACCAAATAAAATATACCCTTTACAACATGGGTATATAAATATACAATATGGGATATCCCCATTACCCACATGGGACTCCCCATATACACCAATGGTTTCCCCCCTCATAAATCATGGGTATCATACCATCATACAATCAGGGTATCATACCCCAACATCATGGGTAAAATTATACCATCATGTTATCCCTTACAAGGGGAACCCCCGGGAACCCCCAAAACCCCAAACAACCCCTAAATAAGGGTTCTCCCCGGGGCCCCCCCAAAAACCCATTAAACCCAAGCCCCTTTAACCCCCACAGGGCAAACCCCATAAAAACCCGGGTTCCCCCCAATAAGCCACGGGGCCCCCAAACCCTTGGGGGGTTATAAAACGGGTTTCCCATCATGCCATTATTTTTTTAAAAACCCTAGGGCATGAAATCTAACCAAAAATTTCCCCCTATGTAGGGTTAAAAAATATATGGGTGTAATATTCCTATAACCATTATAAAATTGGGGATTATATCCCCAATTCATGTTATGAAAAGGTTATCCCCCTCATCAAAAATATTCCCATTCCCCTCAGGGTTTTTCCCATATACCCAGGTTTTCATCAAAAGGGGTATATTCATAACCAGGGGTATCAATTAAATCAATCATCCCCATTAAAATCAGGGTTATATCGGGGTATCCCATTAAAAATCGGAAGAAAAAAAAAAATTTAAAAAAGGAATCGTGGAATTTTCAGTATACCGTTTCCCCAAAAAAGTTTACAGTATACCAGCCTAATTGGGAAAATTGTTAAAGGGGTTTCCCGATGTTCAATTTACCGTGAATCATGGTTAATGTCCAATTTTCTTTTTTTAGGTTAAAAAAAGTTGGAATGATTCATATACCAGTTTCAGTGTTGATGATTCAGTTATCCAGTGTCATCAGTGTGATGATTCAGTTATACCAGTGTCATCAGTGTTGATGATTCAATTATACCAGTGTCATCAATGTTAATGATTCACTCATACTAGTGTCATCAGTGTTGATGATTTAGTCATACTAGTTTCATCAATATTGATGATTCAAACATTCCAGTGTCATCAGTGTTGATGATTCAGTCATACCAGTGCCATCAATGTTGATTCAGTTATAGCAGTGTCATCAGTGTTAATGATTCACTCATGCTAGTGTCATCAATATTGATGATTCAATTATATCATTGTCATCAGTGGTTATGATTCAGTTATACCAGTGTCATCAGTGTTGATGATTCAGTTATGCCAGTGTAATCAATGTTGATTCAAACATACCAGTGTCATCAGTATTAATGATTCAGTCATACCAGCGTCATCAATGTTGATGAGTCAATTATAGCAGTGTCATCAATGTAGACTCAGTAATACCAGTGAAATTTTACACACTGAAATCGTATATATTATGTAATGAAGAAATAATTGAAGACTGAAGCACCTGAAGTACAGCTCAGCTCTGCTTACACCAAAGATAATTTCAAATAATTAATTACACATAATTGCTCTAGTTATATATTATTATTATATTGTTGTATTATTATTATATTGTTGTATTATGTATTATTATTATATTGTTATATTATATAAATGGAATGTAATAATGACTTCATCAGTCGAATTCATAGATGATTTATATAATATGTCTCACTACACCCCACCTTCTGCCTATTTTATATATATATATATAAAAATAATTTATATTATATATATATATATATATATATATATATATATATATATATATATATATATATATATATATATATATATATATATATATATATATATATATGCTGTTGGTAAAAAGTGTTTAGCATGACCTATGTCCATTAGTGAATCCAGGTCTCCTGTGACCTCATTTGAACCTTCACCTCCATTCAATTATATGCTTCTTGTCAACTTGATTCTGCATGCTGAGACTGATCATCTTACTCAATGGTTGATGAATGACTACATCAGACTACCTCTCCACTTCCTCTATCTGCCTTCCATTTACGCTGATGTCTCCAGCTTTTGCATCATCTCTGTATCGACTGATGATGTTGCATCTCAGACGAGACTTTTCTTCAGTAAAGACTCCTATGCTGGACATGTCTTCCTCATGTTCTCACACGTTGACGCAGCTTGTACCAGTCACAACATGTGGTTATCTTGGGAGTCAGTACATGTCTGAACATGATAACAACTGGAACACATCATTGGTTTAGATATGCTGGATATTGAGACATATTGAAATTTAAGACATACTGGATGTTTAGATATACTTGGAACTGAGAGAAACTGGAGGCAGACAGAGGTTGGAGATACTAAGTGAGACAGGCTGGGCCAGATAGATTGGAAGTTAAGACAAATTACCGACCATCTTTCACGCCCTCCCCTTCCCCCTTCTTCCCTCTTCCTTCTCCCTCTTCATCCTCATACCTCCCTTCCCCTACCCCCGCGTCTCCTAGAGATGATTCACTTATAAATGGCTCAGTTGCATCGTTTGTATCACGGGGACCAAATTCTGCTCATCCGGCAGCGTGCCTTAGGTTACACGCTGCTTCTTAATATTACTGCTTGGCCTTACCTTAGCTCTGCTCTGGCTAGCTGTGTCTGCTGCTGCTGGATCACACACAGCATTCTCATGATCACACATAATATACCAAAGACAACACACATACCCAGAATCACACACAACATACCCAGGATCACACACAACATACCCAGAATCACATACAATATACTCAGGATCACACACAATATACCAAGTATCACACACAACATACCCAGAATCACACACAACATACCCAGAATCACATACAATATACTCAGGATCACACACAATATACCAAGTATCACACACAACATACCCAGAATCACACACAACATACCCAGAATCACACACAACATACCCAGAATCACACACAACATACCCAGAATCACACACAACATACCCAGGATCACACACAACATACCAAAAATCACACACAAAATACCAAGGATCACACACAACATACCAAAAATCACACACAAAATACCCAGGATCACACACAACATACCAAAAATCACACACAAAATACCCAGGATCACACACAACATACCCAGGATTATAAAGATATGTTTTTTGGCGTTTCTTGGTGGCGTGGTTGAAATGATAAGGCTTCGGAGGCTTCTTACTTTATTTGTAATAAAGGTGCGAGTACACAGGCTGCGTGTCTGTGGCCATGGCCAAGGGCCATGACTTGCGAGAGGGGAAGACGAGTTAGGCCTGTTCTCTGAGTGTTGTCTGGGCGCCAAGTGAGAGTGGGCCAGGGCGGGTCTGGTAGACGTGGGTACGCCTACCAGGCTTGCCCTCTGGCGGAATACTATGGAAACTAGCATGGCACGAAATATGAACTCAGCTGGCAGACAGCATGGCTGTCTATGCAGACAGTCAGGCTGTCTACATCGCTCGGTCACGCTACCCATGGTCGACCCGACCATGAATGGCATTGAAAAAAAACTAGGGTCTCTCTCTCGCAAGAACAGGTCACAGAACACGAAAGAAAAATACATATATACATAAACATATGGACATAGAAAAAAAAACTTCCTCCAGAGAGGGAAGAAAAAAAACGGTGTGCTTCTTGGTCTAAGGCAGTGAGCGTCGATGCAGCACTGCTCGCCTTCCTGCGTCTGGACACGTAGTGCAACACGGGAGACATGAGCTGTGACGTAACAGGGTACGGTCTCCTCTGGGAGGTGAAGCAGACATCGTAGTAGTCACTGCAGGGGTTCACTCAACTGGGGCACAACTGCTGGTGCCCTCGAGCGAGGCGTCGTCAGTAGTCGCAACAGGACAGGACTGGCAAGTGACTCAGGAGGACATTCCTCGACTGGTACTGTCGCTGGAGGTGTAACTGCTAACGAGTGTGGAGTGAGTCGTGACAGGGACGACTCGGCGAAACATCTGGAGGTCGTAACAGCATACACCTTACTGCAGTGAGTGGGCTAGCAGTCAAAGTGACATCATCTTTGTGCAGGCTGCTCACTGAAGCTGTGACACGAGGCGGACAGTCGCTTGCCAACAGGCTTAACTGCGGCTTGGCGAGTGACATCTCTCGACAGTAGAAGTTACAGCAGAGGGCAGTGTAAGCGTCCCCAGACTGGTCATCTGCAATAACTGGACTGACGGTCTAGGAGGTGAAGTGGAACGGTCTCGATGGGAGAATCGTCACGGGTACGATTCAGCAAAGGCATCTACGAGCGGCGAACAATAAGAGCTTTCTGTACAGGGCGCTCGAACGCTCGTAACTGACGCCTGGACTGACAAATGTCAGCTGTCAAGCGCGCGGGGCGCGGGTCACACCGGGTGACAAAGTAACACACAGGTGCTACATAGGACACACGAGAAACTGCACACATACTGCACATGTGGTACAACATAGCTTACAGACGCTTTTCTGTCTAAAAATCGTCACTAAGTAATACACGAACATGTGAGAACACTGACTGAGAGGAATAATTAACACTCGACTTATATCTTCTCTCAAACTTCTCGACAAATAATGAAAATAAAATGCTCACTGATAAACTAGAACACTCGGGACATCACATGGGTGATATCAGGCGTGACATCGCGAGTGATGTCAGCAGACGTCGCGAGGGACGTCAGGCAACATCGTGGGTGACGTCGCGAGGTGACGTTCTGGAGTGACATGATTATGGATGTCATGGGGTGACATCGCGAAGTGACATCAGTGGAGTGACGTCGTGGAGTCGGCAGCATCGTGACGTCAGCAGCATGGTGGTGACGTCATGGGTTGATGTAGGCGCAGACCCACACGTGGTCACACGTGGCTTCGAGTGGCCTCACACTCGGATACACAGTTCTGGCAAGAATTCACAAGGAAATTCACAGAAAACAGCATAGAGGGAGTGGGCAGTGAGTGGAGTATGGTGTGTGGCGGCGTACACTAGGGCGAGCGTGAGTGTCTGGGTGAGAGGCGAGGAACCCGGCCGTTCCCACCTACCCACAAACTCGGAGAGGAACACTCACACTAGACGCTGAAATCACCACTAACTCACCTCTGAAGTGCTGAAATAGCAGTGCTGAGCTGAACAACAACAGCAGAACATGCTGGCAAGGCTGAGCACGTGACTGAGAAACAGCATGGGACGCTGTGGCGTGAAGTCAGTGACGCCATTTCTCGGAGAATTAGACAAATTTCGGCCTGAATCCTGCTTGTACCTGTGTCTGGATGCTGAGATTTGCAGACACGACATCAGGATAACTCGTTGAGAGACGGATGCTTCTTGTAGAGACTGATGAATTGAAAGACAAACTTCAGTCCTCTTCCTCCCCTCAACACAACTGCTGGGAGGCACCGTTGGCACCATTTATAAGGACGTGTTATTTGTGTTATTTGGCGTTTCTTGGTAGCGTGGTTGAAATGATAAGGCTTCGGAGGCTTCTTACTTTATTTGTATAAAGGTGCGGGTAACAGGCTGCGTGTCTGTGGCCATGGCCAAGGGCCATGCCTTGCGAGAGGGGAAGACGAGTTAGGCCTGTTCTCTGAGTGTTGTCTAGGCGCCAAGTGAGTGCGGGCCAGGGCGGGTCTGGTAGACGTGGGTACGCCTACCAGGCTTGCCCTCTGGCGGAATACTATGGAAACTAGCATGGCACGAAATATGAACTCAGCTGGCAGACAGCATGGCTGTCTATGCAGGCAGTCAGGCTGTCTACAGGATCACTCACAACATACCAAGGATTACACACAACCTAAATTACTGGGAACGGTTGAAGTTCCTTGATTTGTATTCCCTGGAACGCAGGCGAGAAAGATACATGATAATATACACTTGGAAAATTTATGGAAGGATTGGTACCAAACTTACACACGAAAATTACTCCCTATGAAAGCAAAAGACTCGGCAGGAGATGCAACATTTCTCCAATGAAAAGCAGGGGCGCCACAAGTACATTGAGAGACTACACAGTATGTGTCAGGGGCCAATGACTGTTCAACTGCCTCCCAGTATACATAAGGGGGATTACCAATAGACCCCTGGCTGTTTTCAAGAAGGCACTGGACAGACATCTAAAGTCAGTACCTGACCAACCGGGCTGTGGTTCGTACGTCAGTTTGCGTGCGGCCAGTAGTAACAGCCTGGTTGATCAGACCCTGATCCACCACGAGCCCTAGTCTCAGACCGAGCCGCGGGAGCGTTGTCCCCCGAAACCCTCTCCAGGTATACTCCAGGTATACATACCAAAGATCACACACAACATACCCAGGATTACACACAACATACCCAGGATTACACACAACATACCCAGGATTACACACAACATACCGAGGATCACACACAACATACCAAGGATCGTACACAACATACCAAGGACCGTACACAACATACCAAGGACCGTACACAACATACCAAGGATCGTACACAACATACCAAGGATCGTACACAACATACCAAGGACCGTACACAACATACCAAGGATCGTACACAACATACCAAGGATCGTACACAACATACCAAGGACCGTACACAACATACCAAGGATCGTACACAACATACCAAGGATCGTACACAATATACCAAGGACCGTACACAACATACCAAGGATCGTACACAACATACCCAGGATCGTACACAACATACCAAGGACCGTACACAACATACCAAGGATCGTACACAACATACCAAGGATCGTACACAACATACCAAGGATCGTACACAACATACCAAGGATCGTACACAACATACCAAGGATCGTACACAACATACCAAGGACCGTACACAACATACCCAGGATCGTACACAATATACCAAGGATCGTACACAACATACCAAGGATCGTACACAACATACCAAGGATCGTATACAACATACCAAGGATCGTACACAACATACCAAGGATCGTACACAACATACCAAGGACCGTACACAACATACCCAGGATCGTACACAACATACCAAGGATCGTACACAACATACCAGGGATCGTACACAACATACCCAGGATCGTACACAATATACCAAGGACCGTACACAACATACCCAGGATCGTACACAATATACCAAGGACCGTACACAACATACCAAGGATCGTACACAACATACCCAGGATCGTACACAACATACCAAGGATCGTACACAACATACCAAGGACCGTACACAACATACCAAGGATCGTACACAACATACCCAGGATCGTACACAATATACCAAGGACCGTACACAACATACCCAGGATCGTACACAATATACCAAGGACCGTACACAACATACCCAGGATCGTACACAACATACCAAGGACCGTACACAACATACCCAGGATCGTACACAAATACCAAGGACGTACACAACATACCAAGGATGTAATCCAGGATACACAACATACCAAGGATCGTACACAACATACCAAGGATCTACACAATCCAAAGGATCGTAACAACATACCAAGGACCGTACACAACATACCAGGATCGTACACAACATACCAAGGATCGTACACAACATACCAAGGATCTACACAACATACCAAGGATCGTACACAACATACCAGGATCGTACACACAACCCAGGATCGTCACAACATACCAAGGACGTACACAACATACCAGGATCGTACACAACATACAAGGATCGTACACAACATACCAGGACCGTACAAACATACCAAGGATCGTACACAACATACAGGATCGTCACAAATACCAAGGACCGTACACAACATCCAGGATCGTACACAACATACCAAGGATCTACACAACGTACAGACGTACACAACATACAGGACCGTAACAACATACCCAGGATCGTACACAAATACCAGGATCATTACAACATACCAAGACGTAACACATACAGATCACACTACCAGGATCGTACACAACATACCAAGGATCGTACACAACATACCAAGGATCGTACACAAATACAGGATCGTACACAACATACCAAGGATCGTATCAGGATCAACAACATACCAGGATCGTACACAACATACCAAGGATCGTACACAACACAAGGATCACACAACATACCAAGGATCGTACACAAATACCAAGGATCGTACAAACATACAGGACTACACAACATACCAGGATCGTACACAACATACCAAGGATCGTACACAACATACCAGGATCTACACAACATACCAAGGATCGTACAAAATCAGACCGTACACAACATACCAGGATCGTACACAATACAACCAGGACCGTACACAACATACCAGGATCACACAACATACCAGGACCGTACACAACATACCAGGATCGTACACACATACAGGATCGTACAACATACCAAGGATCATAAATCGACAACATACCAGGATCGCACAACATACCAAGGATACACAACACCAGATCGTACACAACATACCAAGGATCGTACACAACATACCAAGGACCGTACACAACATACCAAGGACGTACACAACATACAGGATCGTACACAACATACCAGGACGTACAAACATACCAAGGATCGTACACAACATCCAGGATATACAACCAACATACCAAGGATCGTACACAACATACCAAGGATCGTACACAACATACCAAGGATCGTACCAACATACAAGGACGTACACAACATACAAGGACGTACACAACATACCAAGGATCGTACACAACATACCAGGATCTACACAACATACCAAGGATCGTACACAACATACCAAGGATCGTACACAACATACCAAGGATCGTACACAACATACCAAGGATCGTACACAACATACCAAGGACCGTACACAACATACCAGGATCGTACACAACATACCAAGGATCGTACACAACATACCAAGGACGTACACAACATACCAAGGATCGTACAACATACAATTAAAATACCAAGGATCGTACACAACATACCAGGATCTACACAACATACCAGGATCGTACACAAATACCAAGGACCGTACACAACATACCAGGACGTACACAACATACCAAGGATCGTACACAACATACCAAGGATCGTACACAACATACCCAGGATCGTACACAACATACCAAGGATCTACACAACATACCAAGGATCGTACACAACATACCAGGATCGTACACAACATACCCAGGATCGTACACAACATACCAAGGATCGTACACAACATACCAGGATCATCGGTACAACATACAGGATCTCACAATACCAAGGACCGTACACAACATACCAGGATCGTACACAACATACCAAGGATCGTACACAACATACCAAGGATCGTACACAACATACCAAGGACGTACACAACATACCAGGATCGTACACAACATACCAAGGATCGTACACAACATACCAAGGACCGTACACAACATACCAGGATCGTACACAAATACCAAGGATCGTACACAACATACCAAGGATCGTACACAACATACCAAGGATCGTACACAACATACCAAGGATCGTACACAACATACCAAGGACGTACACAACATACCAGGATCGTACACAACATACCAGGATCTCACAACATACCAAGGATCGTAACAACATACCAGGATCGTCACAACATACCAAGGACGTACACAACATACCAGGACGTACACAACATACCAGGATCGTACACAATACAAGGATCGTCACAACATACCAAGGATCGTACACAACATACCAGGATCGTACACAACATACCAAGGATCGTACACAACATACAGACTACACAAATACCGATCTACACAACATACCAAGGATCGTACACAACATACCAGGACTACACAACATACCAAGGATCGTACACAACATACCAGGATCGTACACAAATACCAAGGACCGTACACAACATACCAGGATCGTACACAACATACCAAGGATCGTACACAACATACCAAGGATCGTCACAACATACCAGGATCGTCACAACATACCAGGATCATCACAACATACCAGGATCACACAACCAGGATCGTACACAACATACCAAGGACCTACACAACATACCAAGGACGTACACAACATACCAGGATCTACACAACATACCAAGGACGTACACAACATACCAAGGATCGTACACAACATACCAAGGATCGTACAACATACAGGATCGTACCATACCAAGGATCGTACACAACATACCAAGGATCGTACACAACATACCAAGGATCGTACACAACATACCAAGGATCTACAAATACCAAGGATACACAACATACAGGATCGTACACAACATACCAAGGATCGTACACAACATACCAAGGATCGTACACAACATACCAAGGATCGTACACAACATACCAGGATCGTACACAACATACCAAGGATCCGTACACAACATACCAAGGATCGTACACAACATACCAGGATCGTACACAACATACCAAGGATCGTACCAACTACCAGAGTACAATACCAGGATCGTACACAACATACCAAGGATCGTACACAACATACCAAGGATCGTACACAACATACCAAGGATCGTACACAACATACCAAGGATCGTACACAACATACCAAGGATCATACACAACATACCAAGGATCGTACACAACATACCAAGGATCGTACACAACATACCAAGGATCGTACACAACATACCAAGGATCGTACACAACATACCAAGGATCGTACACAACATACCAAGGATCGTACACAACATACCAAGGACCGTACACAACATACCAAGGACCGTACACAACATACCCAGGATCGTACACAACATACCAAGGATCGTACACAACATACCAAGGACCGTACACAACATACCAAGGATCGTACACAACATACCAAGTATCGTACACAACATACCAAGGACCGTACACACCATACCAAGGACCGTACACAACATACCCTGATCACATACACGATAAACACAAATTTTTTCTCAGAAAGTGTCGTAAATGTGACACATTCCAGAGAAGTTGTCACAACAGTGAAGATTTTGCAAACAGATGACGACCGTCATTTGTGTTAGCACACCGGCCGTCTTCCACGCCGGTAGTGCCACTCAAAAAGAGGAAACACATTCACTATCGTTCATTTAATAGATGTCTTGCCAAAACTGTGCAGACATCCCAATGGCATTCCCACGCCTTCAAAGTGCAGTCACTGTACTTTCCAACTCCAGAACTCAAGTCCAAATTCATTCGTAAACATTACCTTGCTCGAACTCTCAAAGCACGTTAAATTCTTTAAAACATTTTGCCTTTAGTCACTCCGATGTAACAGGTTAAAACACTCGCCTGCTGAATGCTCAAGCCCTAACTAATTAAAACCTAATTTATACCTCCCCCCTCCTTCATTCCACCACAAATTTATACACTCTCTTCGTCATCCTTTCATGTTCCAGCATTTCTAAAAGCTGCGGCAGTCTCAAACGCCCTTCCTCTGCCTTGTGAACAATACTTTATATAACTCCAAAGAATCTATTAATTTTATGGTCTGAATTCTCTGCATAACATTTACACCACACATGGCTCTCAAACTCGACATCTCTACTGCCTCCAGCCTCCTCGCTGCAACGTTTAGACCCCATGCTCTAAACGTGCAGCTTGGTGAAGCGAGGTAATGACGTGGTCCTCGGTCACGTGAATAGATGCAGGACACAGCTTCAAGGGCACAGCTTCAAGGGCACAGCTTCAAAGGCATAGCTTCAAGGGCATAGTTTCAAGGGCACAGCTTCAAGGGCATAGTTTCAAGGGCACAGCTTCAAGGGCATAGTTTCAAGGGCACAGCTTCAAGGGCATAGTTTCAAGGGCACAGCTTCAAGGGCACAGCTTCAAGGGCATAGTTTCAAGGGCACAGCTTCAAAGGTGCAGCTTCAAGGGTACAGCTTCAAGGGCACAGCTTCAAGGGCATAACTTCAAGGGCACAGCTTCAAGGGCATAGCTTCAAGGGCACAGTTTCAAGGGCACAGCTTCAAGGGCACAGCTTCTAGGGCACATCTTCAAGGGCACAGCTTCAAGGGCACAGTTTCAAGGGTACAGCTTTAAGGGCACAGCTTTAAGGGCACAGCTTCAAGAGAACAGTTTTAAGGGCACAACTTCAAGGGCACAGATTCAAGGGCACAACTTCAAGGGCACAGCTTCAAGGATATAACTTCAAGGGCACAGCTTCAAGGGCACAGTTTCAAGGGTACAACTTCAACGGCACAGCTTCAAGGGCACAGTTTCAAGGGTACAACTTCAAGGGTACAGTTTTAAGGGCATATTTTCAAGAGCACAGTTTCAAGGGCACATCTTCAAGGGCACAGCTTCATGGGCACAGTTTCAAGGGTACAGCTTCAAGGGCACAGCTTCAAGGGCACAGCTTCAAGGGCACAGTTTCAGTGGTACAGCTTCAAGGGCACATCTTCAAGGGCACAGCTTCACGGGCACAGTTTCAAGGGTACAGCTTCATGGGCACAGCTTCAAGGGTCCAACTTCAAGGGTACAGTTTCAAGGGCACAGTTTCAAGGGCACTGCTTCAAGAGCACAGTTTCAGTGGTACAGCTTAAAGGGCACAGCTTCAAGGGCACAGTTTCAATGGTACAGCTTCAAGGGCACAGCTTCAAGAGCACAGCTTCAAGGGCACAGCTTCAAGAGCACAGCTTCAAGGGCACAGCTTCAAGGGCACAGCTTCAAGGGCACAGTTTTAATGGTACAGCTTCAAGGACAGAGTTTCAATGGTACAGTTTCAAGGGAACAGCTTCAAGAGCACAGTTTCAATGGTACAGCTTCAAGGGCACAGCTTCAAGGGCACAGTTTCAATGGTACAGCTTCAAGGACACAGCTTCAAGGGCACAGCTTCAAGGGCACAGCTTCAAGGGCACAGCTTCAAGGGTACAGCTTCAAGGGCACAGCTTCAAGAGCACAGTTTCAAGGGCACAGCTTCAAGGGCACAGCTTCAAGGGCACTGTTTCAATGGTACAGCTTCAAGGGCACAGCTTCAAGAGCACAACTTCAAGAGCACAGCTTCAAGGGCACAGCTTCAAGGGCACAGCTTCAAGGGCACAGCTTCAAGGGCACAGCTTCAAGGGCACAGCTTCAAGGGCACAGCTTCAAGGGCACAGCTTCAAGGGCAAAGCTTCGAGGACAAACAACCTAACGTCGCTAAAACTAACAATTTTTTTAACTGAAATTTGTTATATATATATTTGGTCAACTTGGATGTATTTAATATTTCATTAAATCTATGATATATATTTTTTCGTTATGGTCAGAGAGATTTCCGCGGATTTATGGCAAAAACAAATTTTCATTCAACTTGTTCGGCAAAGTGAACCTTTGCAAAGTGAACTTTTGCAAAGTGAACCTTTGCAAAGTGAACTTTTGCAAAGTGAACCTTTGCAAAGTGAACCTTTGCAAATTAGACGATACTTGCCGATATGCCTTATTTGGCAAGACATACACACACACACACACACACACACACACACTATTATATATATATATATATATATATATATATATATATATATATATATATATATATATATATATATATATTATTGGCATTATGTTAGCCATTTTTTTTATATTTCCGGTGACTGACCCATCTCTAATGACTTGGTAAAGGTATTTGCTAGTAGTGTGCACAGTGCTTCTGCGTCTTCTTTCAGAACTCATAGATATATAGTATCAGGTCTCATTTATTCTGCCCAATAGTTT
The DNA here is from genome assembly GCA_009830355.1 of Cherax destructor. Lineage (NCBI taxonomy): Eukaryota > Metazoa > Arthropoda > Malacostraca > Decapoda > Parastacidae > Cherax > Cherax destructor. Next base: position 13,603 of record WNWK01016925.1, read on the forward strand.
TGGTTTTCTTGAGCTGTCCGAGTTTCCAAAAGTAGCACCTCCTAGCACTGGTTGTTCAGTTCCTCTTTATTCTTCTCAGTAAGCTCTCCTCCTTCCTTCCTGACCCTTATTGCTTGTTCTTCGTGGACATCCTTCTTCTGCAGTGGCTGTGTAAGAGCTTCAGTTCTGATTTGCCTTTTGTCCCAGCATACATCAGGGGGATTACCAATAGACCCCTGGCTGTCTTCAAGCAGGCACTGGACAGGCACCTAAAGTCGGTACCTGACCAGCCAGGCTGTGGTTCGTACGTTGGACTGCGTGCGGCCAGCAGTAACAGCCTGGTTGATCAGGCTCTGATCCAACATGAGGCCTGGTCACAGACCGGGCCGCAGGGGCGTTGACCCCTGGAACTCTCTCCAGGTATACTCCAGGTATACATAATTAAAATTTACCCCTCCATAACTTATGTCAGGTTTTAAGTAGCCTGAAGTATTAGAATCAGTCTGCTGAAAATACACATGTATACCAGTGGCTTTATTTGTGCTGGACAATATTGTGTTATGTGTAAAGTACACATTGTACTGTACAAAGAAATACATGATTATGATTTTAATTTTATATTTTATTCTTGAATTGTCTCACCTCAGTATACTTGCCCAGGTTGCCTGTTTGCTTCTCTCTGCTATGTCATCCTCCTCTTTCTGCAGTTTTTCCATGCTCTGCCACTTGTTAACGTGGCCGCTCTTCATGTCTGGGTCAACTGTGGTCTCTATATTCCTTCCGTTGCCACTTCTACTGTGTTTTTTTTTTTTTTTGGTATGAGTTTCTGCTCCGCTTCCTGGCACTTCCTAGCCTAGCTAGGAAGTGCCTTCATGTCTCTTTTTCCAGTGTTCTTCATTCTTGTGTATTTCCGTCTCTTGTAGTCTGGTTTAAATCTATTTCCTTGTTCCTCTCTACTTTCACTTCCACGAGGTGTGTGTGTGTGTGTTTGTGTGTGTGTGTGTGTGTGTGTGTGTGTGTGTGTGGGTGGGTGTGTGCGTGTGTGTACTTACCTATTTGTATTTACTTATTTGTGGTTGCAGGGGTCGATTCACAGCTCCTGGCCCCTACTTTTCACTACTAGGTCCACTCTCTCAATGCTCCATGAGCTTTATCGTATCTCTTCTTAAAGCTATGTATGGATCCTGCCTCCACTACCTCCCTCTCCAGATTGTTCCAATTCCTGACAACTCTGTGACTGAAGAAATATTTCCTAACATCCCTGTGACACATCTGAGTCTTCAACGTCCAATTGTGACCCCTTGTTGGTGTGTCCCATCTCTGGAACATCCTGTCTCTGTCCACTTTGTCGATTCCTCTCAGTATTTTATATGTTGTTATCATTCCTCCTCCCCCATCCCTCCTGTCCTCCAGTGTCAAGTCGATTTCCCTTAACCTCTCCTCGTAGGACATACCTCTTAACTCCAGGACTAGTTTCGTTGCAAACCTATGCACTTTCTCTAATTTATTGACGTGCTTGTCCAAGTGTGGGTTCCAAACTGGTGCTGCATACTCCAATATGGGTATGATGTACGCGGAGTACAGAGTCCTGAACGACTCCTTACTGAGATGTCTAAATGCTATTCTTAGGTTTGCTAGTCGCCCGCATGTGTGTGTTAGTTAGTTACCATTTTGTCCAAGGCACATGTCGATTAGACACTAGGCCTGTTGTACTCACCTATTTGTGGTTGCAGGGGTCGATTCATAGATCCTGGCGTGCGTGTGTGTGTGTGTGTGTGTGTGTGTGTACTCACCTAGTTGTACTCACCTAGTTGTGGTTGCAGGGGTCGAGACATAGCTCCTGGCCCCGCCTCTTCACTGGCCGCTACTGTGTGTGTATGTGGGTGTGTACTCACCTAATTGTACTCACCTAATTATGGTTGCAGGGGTCGAGACTCAGCTCCTGGTCCCGCCTCTTCGCTGTCCGCTACTGGGTCTCTGCTCTCCCTGCTCCATGAGCTTTATCATACCTTGTCTTAAAACTATGTATGGTTCCCGCCTCCACTATATCGTTCGCTAGACTATTCCACTTCCTGACTACTCTATGGCTGAAGAATTGCTTCCTAACATCCCTTTGACTCATCTGAGTCTTCAGCTTCCAGTTGTGTCCCCTTGTTTCTGTGTTCCCTCTCTGGAACATCCTGTCACTATCTACCTTGTCGATTCCCCGCAGTATTTTATATGTCGTTATCATGTCTCCTCTAACCCTTCTGTCCTCCAGTGTTGTTAGTCCTATTTCCCTCAACCTTTCTTCATAGGGAATACCCCTGAGTTGTGGAACTAGCCTTGTCGCAAACCTTTGCACTTTCCCTAATTTCTTGACATGCTTGACCAGGTGTGGGTTCCAGACTGGTGCTGCATAATCTAGTATGGGCCTGACGTACACGGTGTACAGTGTCTTGAACGATTCCTTGTTAAGGTAACGGAACGCTAATCTTAGGTTTGCCAGTTGCCCATATGCTGCCGCGGTTATCTGGTTGATGTGTGTTTCCGGAGACGTGCTTGGTGTTATACTCACCCCAAGGTCTTTCTCCTTTGATGAGAATTGTAGCCTTTGTCCACCTAGCCTGTACTCTGTCAGCGGTCTTCTTTGCCCTTCTCCGATCTTCATGACTTTGCATTTGGTGGGGTTAAATTCGAGAAGCCAGTTGCTAGACCAGATGTCAAGCTTGTCCAGGTTTCTTTGAAGTCCTGCTTGGTCTTCATCCGATGTGATTCTCCTCATTAATTTCACATCATCTGCGAACAGAGACACTTCTGAGTCTATCCCGTCCGTTATGTCATTCACATATACCAAGAATAGCACTGGTCCTAGGACTGACCCCTGCGGTACACCGCTCGTCACAGGCGCCCACTGTGATACCTCATCACGCACCATGACCCGTTGTTGCCTCTCTGTGAGATATTCCCTGATCCATTCCAGTGCCCTTCCTGTTATACATGCTTGTTCTTCCAACTTCTTTACTAATCTCATATGAGGAACTGTGTCGAAGGCCTTCCTACAGTCCAGGAAAATGCAGTCAACCCACCCTTCTCTCTCTTGCCTTACCTCTGTTACTTGATCATAGAGCTCCAGGAGGTTTGTTACACAGGATTTGCCTTCCCTGAATCTGTGCTGTCTGGCGTTGATTATCCTGTTCTGCTCCAGATGCTCCACCATTCTTTTCCTGATGATTTTTTCCAAGACTTTGCACACTGTACACGTAAGTGACACCGGTCTATAGTTTAGTGCCTCCTTTCTGTCTCCTTTTTTAAAGATGGGGACTACGTTGGCCTTTTTCCATATCTCAGGTAGCTGCCCAGTTTCAAGGGATGTGTTGAATATTATGGTAAGTGGCACACTCAGTACCTCAGCTTCTTCCCGAAGGACCCACGGGGAGATATTGTCCGGACCCATCGCCTTTGAGGTATCAAGGTCACTGAGTAACTGCTTCACCTCCCCCTCAGTTGTGTGTATGCCCTCCAGCACTTGATACTTCCCTTGTTGGTGACGCACCCCGTCCTGTCTACCCAGCTGCCTTCCTGCCTCCACTGTGAATACTTCCTTAAACCTCAAGTTGAGCTCCTCACATACCTCTTGATCATTACTTGTGAGTTCCCCATCTTCTCTCCTCAGCCTTATCACCTGGTCCTTGACTGTCTTCCTTCTGATGTGACTGTTCATCAGTTTCGGGTCAGACTTAACTTTCGATGCTATGTCATTTTCGTACTGTTTCTGGGCCTCCCTCCGTACCTGTGCATACTCGTTTGTGTGTGTGTGTGTGTGTGTGTGTAGGTTTGGCATGAACATTTTTCTTAAATTTTTTTAGCATATTTCTTTCCTCAGAAAATCTCCCCAGAGACAAGCTTCTTGAATAAGTTTTATGTCCGCCAGAAATAAAATTGTTTCTCTCCAAACTCTACAAACTCGTAATTCTCTCTCTCTCTCTTTTTTATATTTTCCACTTCACTTCTCATATTTGTTGGAGAGAAAAGAATGAGAAGAGGGAAGGAATCGAATGGTGGAGGACTGGAGGAGGGGGAGGTGGAGGTGCTGGAAGAAGGGGAGATGGAGGTGCTGGAGGAGGGGGAGGTGGAGGTGCTGGAAGAAGGGAGATGGAGGTGCTGGAGGTGGAGGTGCTGGAGGAGGGGGAGGTGGAGGTGCTGGAGGAAGGGGAGATGGAGGTGCTGGAGGAGGGGGAGGTGGAGGTGCTGGAGGAGGGGGAGGTGGAGGTGCTGGAGGAGGGAGGTGGAGGTGCTGGAGGAGGGAGGTGGAGGTGCTGGAGGAGGGGGAGGTGGAGGTGCTGGAAGAGGGGGAGGTGGAGGTGCTGGAAGAGGGGGATGTGGAGGTGCTGGAGGAAGGGGAGGTGGAGGTGCTGGAAGAGGGGAGGTGGAGGTGCTGGAGGAAGGGGAGGTGGAAGTGCTTGAGGCATTGTGTGAGCTGAGGAAGGGGTTGTAGAGTGAGGGTAGAAGGCTGGAGGGAAGTTGGAGGGCTTGAGGGAAGGTGGAGGAAGGGAGGAAAGGTGAAGGGCTTAAGGGAAGGTGTAGGGATGAAGGGCAGGTGGTGGGAAGGTGGATGGCTAGAGAGAAGGTGGAGGGAAGATGGAGAAAGGGAAGAAAAGTGGAGGGAGGGAAGGTGGAGGAAGGGAGGGAAGGTGGAGGGAAGGTGGAGAGCTGAAGGGAAGGTGGAAGACATATGGATGGAGGAGGAGGAGGAGCGAATGGAAGCGAATTTGGAAGAGCGAGGTGAGCTAAGAACATTACTTCTTAAGTTAGGAGGAAAAAAAGCAGAATTTGGTGCAGATATCAGAGGAGAATTTACGATACAGAAGTGTGACTTGGACGGAAGAGTCGAACTTCCCAAAGTGGAAGCTAAACCTGCGAGATCCAATTTCCCTCTCATTAAAAACTTGATTCACTGGTTATGACGGGTGATTCCTGCCTACACACACACACACACACACACACACACACACACACACACACACACACTACTTTCTCGTATGTCTGATTGTTTACAGAAGAGGCGACTACACTTGCATGAGTCTCCGGAAATTGAGTACATTAGTAAAAAAAGAAATAGAGGGGAAGGCAACAATGATGGAGAAGCAACTATGTGGGAAGTACTGAGAGGCGAAGGAGATATTCATATAAAAAATATAGAAGTCACAACGGAAAGAACAGATAGTACAATTTTCACACGAAGATGTAAAGTAGGCAAGTTCAGTGTGGGACCTGACTAGCATGGACCCGTTGGACCTGCCTAGCAGGACCCGTTGGACCTGCCTAGCATGAACCAGTGGACCTGCTGCAGTGCTCCTTAATTCCCATTGCCGTATTTAATTCAAAACCTGCATATAGACAGAAATTAAACAGCAAATTATTGACTGCTGTAAATCGCTGCATTTTACTGATTCTAGGGAGGCCTGTACATCACACTAAGTGTTCATGACTCTAGTGTTCCATTCTTACGTGCTGTCAAAGTTGCAGTGACTGTTTACTTAAGTTATAACTTACAGTAACTATTTGCCACATTACAGTTATCACTCTGTTCTTATATGTTACCTCTTGTTCATATGTTCTAATGGAATAATTTTTTTTGTACCTACCTGGTCGAGTGCCGACCACAATTCTCAAGAAGACACGGCCTACCTGGTCGAGTGCCGACCACAATTCTCAAGAAGACACAACCTACCAGGTCGAGTGCTGACCACAATACTCAAAAAGACACAACCTACCAGGTCGAGTGCTCACCATAATTCTCAAGAAGACACAACCTACCTGGTCGAGTGCTGACCACAATTCTCAAGAAGACACAACCTACCTGGTCGAGTGCTGACCACAATTCTCAAGAAGACACAACCTACCTGGTCGAGTGCTGATCACAATTTTCAAGAAGACACAACCTACCTGGTCGAGTGCTGACCACAATTCTCAAGAAGACACAACCTACCTGGTCGAGTGCTGATCACAATTCTCAAGAAGATACCGCCTACCTGGTCGAGTGCTGTTCACAATTCTCAAGAAGACACAATCTACCTGGTAGAGTGCTGACCACAATACTCAAGAAGACACAACCTACCTGGTCGAGTGCTGACCACAATACTCAAGAAGACACAACCTACCTGGTCGAGTGCTGACCACAATTCTCAAGAAGACACAACCTACTTGACCGAGTCACATAGTACAAGTACTGGGAATCATTAGCGACAAATTGCAAATAATTGTATGCAAGAATTAGGACATTTCATTTTGAAAAATTTCGTTCGATGTGAGCTTGAAAAAACCCGGTTGTTAGGCTTTAACTATATAACGTTGGCCCATATAAAACATCTTATACATATATAACGCTGTCTCATTTATAATGTCTTGTAGTATATAACATCTCATATAGGCCTGGTCTGTTATAGGTGTGTTTGTGTGACTCTTCCTATAGTGTTTACCGAAGCACCATCAAACGGCTGGTCATTATAGGAGGGAGGATCGAGCCTTCACCAGTCATTGTGCTAAATAACCCTTACGGGTTGAGCTTTTGTTTATAATTCTTTGTTTACTATATAATGTAAAGTGCTTGGTAGTTTGTCTGTTTACAGTTCTTTGTTTGCTCTTTAAAGCCAAATATTTATTGATTATTGATCCATGTTTATATAATTATAACGCCTAATTATTGGTTATTTGTCTGTTTACTCTTCATTGTTTGCTTTATAATGTCAAATACTTGGTTGTTTGTTCCGGAAATCTTTCTTTGTCTTCCTCATTTTGTCATGTAATGTTCGTGTTTCTCACTGTATGAAAACACTGTTGGCCCGATATTCTTCTGTTCACACCTGTTGAATATTTTCTCTCATTTTTCGTGCCCCCCGTTCACTGTGCACCTGTTTCTCACTCATTACGCTCCCGTTGTTGACGCTCCTGTTGCTACCTATTAAACTCCTGTTACTGACATCATCTCCCACCTGTTCACTCCGTTGTCGTTCACTACGCACCTGTTGTTCCTCTGTACACGCTCCTCCTTCGCTGTTTACGCCCACTGGCACACCAATATGGCATCTATTCCTTGCCGTTTACCGCATCCGTTGCTCACCTGTTACAAGCCAGACCCATTTCACAAGCGGTCCAGAACAGAGCAAATAATACAAGAGCTCATTAAGATTATTTGTACCGCTGGAAATTTTGCAAAACTTTCTAATTGAGAAAGTCCTTTGCGGTGCTCATTTAATTATGCATAAAGGCAGTCGCAACAACAGTTGAGAGAGAGAGAGAGAGAGAGAGAGAGAGACAGAGAGACAGAGAGAGAGAGAGAGAGACAGACAGACAGACAGAGAGAGAGAGAGATCACCACTGATTATACTTCTGTCTAGTATCTTAGTCACAATAAAAAATTATAGACACACTACCTATTCCAATATATTCGAGAAACCAGATCAGGAAAAAACACATCGAATTCGGTAATTTGAAAAGAATGATCTCTGAACATCACCCATTACATATTATACATTTTACGATCTTCAGAATGGCCCATATGACCCTGCTTTCATCTTGAGGCATAGAGAGTAGGCCTACGGTACACTAAAACTGGTTAGGAAACTAAAATAGTAGGCCTGAAACATACGGAAAAGAGGTCTAGAGGAAAAAACAGAAGAGAGAGAAGGCCTACAACAGGATGATAATGGAGCCAAAACAAACGTGGTAGAGGGCCACCTCATGGTGCCACGATGCCCCCGGAGGAGAGGGTAGAGTGTGGCTCAGCCTAGTGTGGCCCAGCCCAGTGTGGCCCAGCCCAGTGTGGCCCAGCCTAGTGAGGCCAGCATCAAAGACATGGCCAGTGTGGCCTAGCTCAGTGTGGCCCAGCCCACTATGGCCTAGCTCAGCGTGACCCAGCCTAGTGTGGCCCAGACCAGTGAGGCCAGCATCAAAGACATGGCCAGTGTGGCCCCGGGCAAGAGGAAGATGCTGGCTCCTCATCCTGTGACTCATATTTAACCTCTTCCTCTTCCTCCTCCTCATCCTCCTGCTCTTCCTCCTCCTCACACTCCTCACTACTACTGTTACAACTTCTACTACTACTACTACTACTACTACTACTACTACTACTACTACTACTACTACTACTGCTGCTGCTTCTGCAATTACGACTTGGATTGCCACTGTTACTACTACTAATACAACGACTACTACTAACACTACGACTACCACTACTACTACTACTACTACTACTACTATTATTACTACATCAGCACTACCCTGTGCTCCAGCCTGGTGTCTACAATAAAAGGAATATGAGGAAAAAATACAACTCCAGCTCACAATGCAAATGGAAAGCTTGTTTGTCTAGAGTTGTACACTGACCACCTCCCCCTGGTAGTACTGACACTAGCTGTGTACACTGACCACCTCCCCCTGGCAGTACTGACACTAGCTGTGTACACTGACCACCTCCCCCTGGCAGTACTGACACTAGCTGTGTACACTGACCACCTCCCCCTGGCAGTAATAACACTAGCTGTGTACACTGACCACCTCCCCCTGGCAGTACTGACACTAGCTGTGTACACTGACCACCTCCCCCTGGTAGTACTGACACTAGCTGTGTACACTGACCACCTCCCCCTGGTAGTACTGACACTAGCTGTGTACACTGACCACCTCCCCCTGGTAGTACTGACACTAGCTGTGTCACTGACCACCTCCCCTGGTAGTACTGACACTAGCTGTGTACACTGACCACCTCCCCCTGGTAGTACTGACACTAGCTGTGTACACTGACCACCTCCCCCTGGTAGTACTGACACTAGCTGTGTCACTGACCACCTCCCCTGGTGGTACTGACACTAGCTGTGTACACTGACCACCTCCCCTGGTAGTACTGACACTAGCTGTGTACACTGACCACCTCCCCTGGTAGTACTGACACTGCTGTGTCACTGACCACCTCCCCTGGTAGTACTGACACTAGCTGTGTACACTGACCACCTCCCCCTGGTAGTACTGACACTAGCTGTGTACACTGACCACCTCCCCCTGGTAGTACTGACACTAGCTGTGTACACTGACCACCTCCCCCGGGGAGTACTGACACTAGCTGTGTACACTGACCACCTCCCCCTGGTAGTACTGACACTAGCTGTGTACACTGACCACCTCCCCCTGGTAGTACTGACACTAGCTGTGTACACTGACCACCTCCCCCTGGCAGTACTGACACTAGCTGTGTACACTGACCACCTCAACCTGGCAGTACTGACACTATCTGTGTACACTGACCACCTCCCCCTGGCAGTACTGACACTAGCTGTGTACACTGACCACCTCACCCTGGCAGTACTGACACTAGCTGTGTACACTGACCACCTCCCCCTGGTAGTACTGACACTAGATGTGTACACTGACCACCTCCCCCTGGTAGTACTGACACTAGCTGTGTACACTGACCACCTCCCCCTGGTAGTACTGACACTAGCTGTGTACACTGACCACCTCCCCCTGGCAGTACTGACACTAGCTGTGTACACTGACCACCTCCCCCTGGTAGTACTGACACTAGCTGTGTACACTGACCACCTCCCCCTGGTAGTACTGACACTAGCTGTGTACACTGACCACCTCCCCCTGGCAGTACTGACACTAGCTGTGTCACTGACCACCTCACCTGGTAGTACTGACACTAGCTGTGTACACTGACCACCTCACCTGGCAGTACTGACACTACTGTGTACACTGACCACCTCCCTGGCAGTACTGACCTAGCTGTGTACACTGACCACCTCCCCTGGCAGTACTGACACTAGCTGTGACACTGACCACCTCCCTGGCAGTACTGACACTAGCTGTGTCACTGACCACCTCCCTGGAGTACTGACACTAGCTGTGTACACTGACCACCTCCCCTGGCAGTAGCTGACACTGCTGTGTACACTGACCACCTCCCCTGGCAGTACTGACACTAGCTGTGTACACTGACCACCTCCCCTGGTAGTACTGACACTAGCTGTGTACACTGACCACCTCCCCTGGCAGTACTGACACTGGCCTGTGACACTGACCACCTCACCTGGCAGTACTGACACTAGCTGTGACACTGACCACCTCCCTGGAGTCTGACACTGCTGTGTCACTGACCACCTCCCTGGAGTACTGACACTGCTGTGTCACTGACCACCTCCCTGGAGTACTGACACTAGCTGTGTACACTGACCACCTCCCTGGCAGTACTGACACTAGCTGTGTCACTGACCACCTCCCCTGGAGTACTGACATAGCTGTCACTGACCACCTCACCCTGGAGTCTGACACTATCTGTGTCACTGACCACCTCCCTGGAGTCTGACCTGCTGTGTCACTGACCACCTCCCCTGGCAGTATACACTGGCTGTGTCACTGACCACCTCCCCTGGCAGTCTGACACTACTGTGCACTGACCACCTCCTGGAGTATACACTGCTGTGTCACTGACCACCTCCTGGCAGTACTGACTGGCTGTGCACTGACCACCTCCCCTGGTAGTATACACTGCTGTGTCATGACCACCTCCCTGGTACTGACACTAGCTGTGTACACTGACCACCTCCCCTGGTAGTACTGACACTAGCTGTGTACACTGACCACCTCCCCTGGCAGTCTGACACTGGCTGTGCACTGACCACCTCCCCTGGAGTACTGACACTGGCTGTGTCACTGACCACCTCCCCTGGTAGTACTGACACTAGCTGTGTCACTGACCACCTCCCCTGGCAGTACTGACACTAGCTGTGACACTGACCACCTCCCTGGCAGTACTGACACTGCTGTGTGCACTGACCACCTCCCTGGTAGTACTGACACTGCTGTGTACCTGACCACCTCACCCTGGCAGTACTGACACTAGCTGTGTACACTGACCACCTCAACCTGGCAGTACTGACACTAGCTGTGTACACTGACCACCTCCCCCTGGCAGTACTGACACTAGCTGTGTACACTGACCACCTCACCCTGGCAGTACTGACACTAGCTGTGTACACTGACCACCTCCCCTGGTAGTACTGACCACTGGCTGTGTGCACTGACCACCTCCCCTGGCAGTACTGACACTGCTGTGTCACTGACCACCTCCAACCTGGTAGTACTGACACTAGCTGTGTACACTGACCACCTCCACCTGGCAGTACTGACACTTCTGTGTACACTGACCACCTCCCCTGGCAGTCTGACTCTGGCTGTGTACATGACCACCTCCCCTGGTGAGTACTGACACTGGCTGTGTCACTGACCACCTCAACCTGGCAGGTACTGACACTATCTGTGTCACTGACCACCTCCCCCTGGCAGTACTGACACTAGCTGTGTCACTGACCACCTCACCCTGGCAGTACTGACACTAGCTGTGTACACTGACCACCTCCCCCTGGTAGTACTGACACTGGCTGTGTACACTGACCACCTCCCCTGGTAGTACTGACTAGGCTGTGTACACTGACCACCTCACCCTGGCAGTACTGACACTAGCTATGAACACTGACCACCTCACCCTGGCAGTACTGACACTAGCTGTGTACACTGACCACCTCCCCCTGGTAGTACTGACACTAGCTGTGTACACTGACCACCTCCCCCTGGTAGTACTGACTAGCTGTGTACACTGACCACCTCACCCTGGCAGTACTGACACTAGCTATGAACACTGACCACCTCACCCTGGCAGTACTGACACTAGCTGTGTACACTGACCACCTCCCCCTGGCAGTACTGACACTAGCTATGAACACTGACCACCTCACCCTACTACTGCTACTATAACTACTACAACTATTACTTCTACTACCGCTACCACCATCACCACCATCACATCACCACCCCTACCACCACCACCACCACTATCATCACCACCCCTACCACCATCACCACCACCACTACCACCATCACCGTCAATATCCTTACATACGTCTTTTACTTCATAGAAAAGAGGTTGAATACGAGATTGGTAAAAGCTTTGTGTGTGTTTCGCTGCATAAGTCTCCCCTGGATTACGTCTTCTTCCTCGGGGAAATTTTCTTGATTAGAAAATGGAAGGCGTTCTTGTTTGATTTGCTGACTCACTAATAATACATTCTAGTCTAAATGTACTATTTCCTCCTGACTTTAATAAATTCTTCTTCGTCTTCTTCTTCCTTTCCTTCTTCTTCTTGCACTTGTTCTTGTTCTTCTTGTTCTTGTTCTTGTTCTTCTTCTTCTTCTTCTTCTTCTTCTTATTATTATTATTATTACTATTAAAAAAGAGTTAAAACCTAATTGGCGAATAGCTCTAATTTCGTAAAAAAAAGTAAAAATAATATAAATATATATATATATATAAATGCTTTTGGACATTGATCAAATATAAACAAGAGAAGAGAATATGACGTTCCAACTATCTGCTTGTAAGGAAAGACTGTTGGCTCGAACCAGCGTTACCACACCACCACTAAACATAACCTTTAACTCTCTCATCACTCTCGTGTATTTCCAGAACGGAGGTTCAGGTCTGCAACATGAGTCTCCATAGTTTTTCTGCATGCATATATATATATATATATATATATATATATATATATATATATATATATATATATATATATATATATATATTATAGTATGGAATGTATACACCCATACTATATATATATATAATTATATAGTTTGGGTGTATACATTCCATACTGAAGTAGAAACGACCGGTACCAGAAACGGGAATCAGAAACCGCCGTAAGCAAAACACAGGCTTCAGTAAATGACCTTAGCTTCCCTTCTCTCCCTCTCCCATTCTCCCATCCCTCTCTCCCTTTCCCATTCCCCTCTCCCTTCCTCCCCCATCAACTGCAGGTGTTACCTACACACCTACACACACACACACACACACACACACACACATATACACACACACACACACACACACACACACACACACACACACACTCACAGCCCCGGTGGCCTGGTGGCTAAAGCTCTTGCTTCACGCACGGAGGGCCCGGGTTCGATTCCCGGCGGGGCGGAAACATTTCGAAGTGTTTCCTTACACACACACACACACACATACAACAGGCCTAGTGTCTAATCGACATGTGCCTAGGACAAAATGGTAACTAACTAACACACACACACCTACACATAACATAATGGAAGGGATAGACTCAGAAGTGTCCCTGTTCGCAGATGATAAGAAGTTAATGAGAAGAATTAAATCAGTCGAGGATTAGCCAGGACTACAAAGAGACCTGGACAGGCTACAAGCCTGGTCCAGTAACTGGCTCCTTGAATTTAACCCTGCCAAATGTAAAGTCATGAAGATCGGGGAAGGGCAAACCTCACTCCAGGAAAAAGATCTTGGGGTGAGTATAACACCGAGCACATCTCCTGAGGCGCACATCAATCAGATAACTGCTGCAGCATACGGGCGGCTGGCAAACCTAAGAATAGCGTTCCAATACCTCACTAAGGATTCATTCAAGACTCTGTACACCATATACGTCAGGCCCATACTGGAGTATGCAGCACCAGTTTGGAACCCACACCTGGTCAAGCACGTCAAGAAATTAGAGAAAGTGCAAAGGTTTGCAACAAGACTAGTCCCAGAGCTAAGGGGATTGTCCTACGAAAAAAGGTTAAGGGAAATCGGCCTGACGACACTAGAGGACAGGAGGGTTAGGGGAGACATGATAACGACATATAAAATACTGCGAGGAATAGATAAGGTGGACAGAGACAAGATGTTCCAGAGAGGGGACACAGAAACAAGGGGTCACAATTGGAAGTTGAAGACTCCTATGAGTCAAAGGGATGTTAGGAAGTATTTCTTCAGTCATAGAGTAGTCAGGAAGTGGAATAGCTTAGAAAGTGACATAGTGGAGGCAGGAACCATACATATTTTAAGACTAGGTTTGATAAAGCTCATGGAGCAGGGAGAGAGAGGACCTAGTAGCAATCAGTGAAGAGGCGGGGCCAGGAGCTATGACTCGACCCCTGCAACCACAAATAGGTGAGCACACACACACATATGCCCAGTTGACTGAATTTTAGCTTCATCCAGGAGCATAAACGCTGACTGCACAAGCTGAAGCCAAGCTGCAAATACTGTTTATAAAGCGGCTGTTGCTGCTGCTGCTGCTGCTGCTGCTACTGCTGTTGCTGCTGCTGCTGCTGCTACTGCTGCACTGCGCGCTGCTGCGCTCGCGCGCTGCTGCGCACTGCTGCGCTGCTGCGCTGCGCTGCGCTGCTAGCTGCAACTGCTGCGCTGCGCGCTACTGATGCTGCTGCTGCCGCTGCTGCCGCTGCTACTGCTGCTGCTGCTGCCGCCGCCGCGGTGGAGGTGACACTGCTGTTGTTGTTGTTGTTGCTGATACAGGTGAGGGTCAGCTGGGAAAGTTCAATAAAGCTTAGTGAGTTACACAGGTGTTTAGAAAAGTTACTGAGTTACACAGGTGTTTAGATAAGTTACTGAGTTACACATGTGTTTAGAAAAGTTACTGAGTTACACAGGTGTTTAGAAAAGTTACTGAGTTACACAGGTTTTTAGAAAAGTTACTGAGTTACACAGGTGTTTAGAAAAGTTACTGAGTTACCCAGGTGTTTAGAAAAGTTAGTAAGTTGAACGGGTGCTGAGCACAGATAATGAGATACACAGGTGATTTGAGAGGAAAAAGGTGTTAATCACACACGTGTTTATGAAGGATAATGACTTTATTACACAGGGACACAGAGAGGATAATGAGTTATACACCTACTTCACGCCTCTCCCTCACACACCTTCTCTCCCTCACACACCTCCCTCATATTCTCTCCCTCACACACCTCCCACATATTCTCTCCCTCACACACCTCCCTCATATTCTCTCCCTCACACACCTCCCACATATTCTCTCCCTCACACACCTCCCTCATATTCTCTCCCTCACACACCTCCCACATATTCTCTCCCTCACACACCTTCTCTCCCTCACACCTCCCACATATTCTCTCCCTCACACACCTTCTCTCACTCACACACCTCCCACATATTCTCTCCCTCACACACCTCCCACATATTCTCTCCCTCACACACATCCCTCATATTCTCTCCCTCACACACCTCCCACATATTCTCTCCCTCACACACCTCACTCACACACCTCCCTCACACACCTCACACATCTCCCTCACACACTTCACTCACACTAATCACACACACCTCACTCACACTAATCACACACACCTCACTCACACTAATCACTCACACATCTCACTCACACACCTCACTCACACACCTCACACACACACCTCACTCACACACCTCACTCACACACTTCACTCACACTAATCACTCACACACATCACTCACACACCTCACTCACACACCTCACTCACACATCTCACTCACACACACCTCACTCACACACACACCTCACTCACACACCTCACACACACACCTTACACACACACCTCACTCACACACCTCACACACACACACCTCACACACACACCTCACACACACACCTCACTCACACACCACACACACACCTCACTCACACACCTCACTCACACACCTCACTCACACACCTCACTCACACACCTCACTCACACACCTCACTCACACACCTCACACACACACTCACACCACCTCACACCACCTCACTCACACACCTCACACACCTCACTCACACACCTCACACACCTCACTCACACACTCACTCACACACTCACCACACATCTCACACACCTCACACACACACCTCACTCACACACCACCACACCTCACACACACACCTCACACACACACCTCACACACACACTCACACTCACACCTACACACACCTCACCCACACCTCACTCACCACACCTCACTCACACACCTCACCACACACCTCACTCACACACCTCCACTCACACACCTCACTACACACCACTCACACACACACCTCCTCACACACACTACACCCTCACCACACCTCACACACACCTCACTACACACACCTACCACACACCTCACCACACACTACACACCTCACATCACCACACCTCCACCACACACACTCACCACACACCTCCACACACTCACACCTCACACACTCACCACCCTCACCACACACCTCACACCTCACCACAACTACACACATCACACACACCTCACACACACACCTCACACACACACCCTCACACACACCTCACACACACCTCACTCACACACCTACACACACCTCACACACACCTCACACACACTCACCCACCTCACACACACCTCACACACACTCACAACTCACCACACACCTCACCACACACCTCACACACACACTCCACACACCACCTCACCACACACACACACACACCTCCACACACCTCACTCACACTCACCACTCACCACACCTCACACACACCTCACCACACCTCACTCACACACCTCACCACACACCTCACTCACACCTCACCACACCTCACTCACACACCTCACCACACCCCTACACCACCTCACCACACCTCACCACTCCACTCACACCTCACCTCACACACTCAACTCACTCCACACACTCACCTCACACACCTCACACACTAGGATGACCAGCACGAACCTTGATGATCACACAATTGAGTCCAACACTGATGGTGCCTCACGTGAGTTGATAGCTCAGCACTATGAGTTGATGGTCGCACTGATGAGTTGATGAGAAGGCACTGATGAGTTGATGATGCTCACTGATGAGTTGATGAGTCAGGCACTGATGAGTTGATGAGTGCTGCACTGATGAGTTGATGAGTGAGCACTGATGAGTTGGATGAGCTGCTGATTGATGAGTGCACTGATGAGTGATGAGGCGCACTGATGAGTTGATGAGTGCGCACTGATGAGTTGATGAGTGAGGCACTGATGAGTTGATGAGTGAGGCACTGATGAGTTGATGAGTGCTGCACTGATGAGTTGATGAGTGCTGCACTGATGAGTTGATGAGTGCTGCACTGATGAGTTGATGAGTGAGGCACTGATGAGTTGATGAGTGAGGCACTGATGAGTTGATGAGTGAGGCACTGATGAGTTGATGAGTGAGGCACTGATGAGTTGATGAGTGAGGCACTGATGAGTTGATGAACCATGCACTTATGAGTTGATGAACCAGACACTGATAAGTTGATGAACCAGGCACTGATGAGTTGATGAACCAGGCACTGATGAGTTGATGAACCAGGCACTGATGAGTTGATGAACCAGGCACTGATGAGTTGATGAACCAGGCACTGATGAGTTGATGAACCATGCACTTATGAGTTGATGAACCAGACACTGATAAGTTGATGAACCAGGCACTGATGAGTTGATGAACCAGGCACTGATGAGTTGATGAGTGTCCTGGTGTTCACAGATCACCAATCACAAATTGAAAACTACTGGTGTGTTGCCTAAATAAAAAAATATATATCAGAATCCACTTTGAAATTATATTTGTAAATTTATGCAATGTTCCACATTAATTATATGCATATATATATATATATATATATATATATATATATATATATATATATATATATATATATATATAATAATAATATATATATAATATATATATATATATAATATATATATATAATATATATATATATATATATATATATATATATATATATATATATATATATATATAATATATATATATATATATATATATATATATATATATATATACATGTATTTTGTGTTTGTTAAGTATTGATACAATATATTTCCCTAATGCGGGAAATTGAAATTTACTATATTATAGAAATATTAATTATATTTTTGATCAATTTCATTAAGCGAACGAAAATATAGGGCTTATAAGTGCTCATATCCGGGACGCGTTCAATTACCTCTGATAAAAAAAATTCAATTCATCGGCTGTGATTCATTAATGGAGGTGAACGATCATTTCAGCTCTTTCTTTTTGTTTCGTATAGCGGCGATCACTGAGCTAAAGATCATTTAAATCTGAATTTATTAATTTATTTTTGCCTTTCGGAGTTACGGCCATTTACAAGGCAGCTAAACTCTCTCTCTGTTTTTATGAGGCGTGATGTGCCTCGCTATGTGACTCAACCCCATTATAACTGAGGAAGTGTGACAATATATATTATATGTATATCCGATAGTCAATCACACACACACACACACACACACACACACACACACACATATTGTTTACCCGACCAGATTAAAATAATAGGAAGGATTTTTTCTGACTGTCAATCTTGACTTATTTTTATATACGAGGCTCACAACAGTGTTAATATTATTATTATTAGTAGTAGTAGTAGTACTAGTAGTTGTAATAGCAGCAGTAGTATTGTTGTTATTGTTGATATTATTTATTGTTATCATTATTATTATTATTATTATTATTATTATTATTATTATTATTATTATTATTATTAACACAGCGAAGATGACTTCGTAGGTGTTCCATATACGGAAATGTTACACATGTACTTACTGCTACATGTACGCGTGTACATATTTCATTTTATATTCTAGTAGCCTGCTGAGGCGCAGCGAGTGAGCGACTCCACTCATACCATAACCGAGTGGTAATCAAAACTATTCTGCCACTACCACGACGACAACCACCCTCTACTGCCTCCACCACCACCACCACTACTGCCGCCACCACCACCACCACTACCACTATCACTAACCGTCGTTGCTCCTTCATGAATAGCCAATGTGGTAGCAATATAAATTCAAAATAGCACTTATTTTCCTGGCGTCACGACAATCAGGTGTTGTGTTTTCTGAAGGAGGTGTTGCTGGTGGCCTCACTCCTGAAGGATGCACTTCTGGTGGCCTCACTCCTGAAGGAGGCGCTGCTGGTGGCCTCAATCCTGAAGGAGGCGCTGCTGGTGGCCTCACTCCCGCAAGAGGCGCTACTGGTCTCCACCTCACTCTTGAAGGAGGCACTGTAGGGAACCTCACTCCTGAAAAAGGCGCTGCCCGGGGGCCTCAAATTCCTGAAGAAGGCTTTGGTCTGAAACCTCTCTCTCTCTCTCTCTCTAGAACGATCATTTAGCAAATCGAGTCAATAGTAGTAGTAGTAATGGTAGTAGTAGTAATGATAGACGTAAATGGCTGTGGTAGTCATAACAGAAATTGTGATAACCAGAGGTAGAACCGCTGGTACACAGCTCAGTCAGTGTCAGTGAAGCGGTACTTTCAGCTGAAACTGTAACACAACTCATCTAGAACAGACTGCTGTAGCTAATGTCTTCCGCCCGGTTCCATCTCTCCTGTGAATTCCCTGCCATGTTTAGAAGATGGTATTGCGTATTATCAGCTGCTTCCCTCATAAGAACATAAGAAAGGAGGAACACTGCAGCAGGCCTGTTGGCCCATACTAGGCAGGTCCTTCACAATCCGTCCCACTAACAGAATATTTGCTCAACCCAATTTTCAATGCTACCCAAGAAATAAGCTTTGACAATTCTATCTTTCGGCCGGCTGTGGCAAGAGAGAGTGGTGGGTGAGGCGGGAGAGAGCCTTCCGCTTTTCTGTCCTTGCCTCAGACACGCCTAGATAATACGCGATAGTCCTCAGTCTAGGTAGAAGTAGATTATCATTCTCGATAGATTGCCTTAGTGTGACCTTCCTTGGTGTGGACTTTTCTGGTGTGACCTTTGGTGTGGCTTTCTCTGGTGTGACCTTCCTTGCTGTGGCTTTCTCTGGTGTGACCTTCCTTGCTGTGCCTTTCTCTGATGTGACCTACCTTGGTGTGGCTTTCTCTGGTGTAACCTTCATTGGTGTGACCTTCTTTGATGTAACCTTCTTTGGTGTGACCTTCTTTGATGTAACCTTCTTTGGTGTGACCTTCCGAGGTCACCGTTTTCTGTCTCCCTTGTACTCTCGTGTACTTTCACTATCTTCTTGTCCTCGGTGTGTGATTATAATAACGCTAGTGTAAGAATATATTTTAATCTTTTCAGTAGAAATGTATGTATCCTTGAGGAATTAGATGGTTTACGCAACTGACAATTTGTGTCTAATTCTTCAACTTGTTTATTTTGTAAACCATTTATATATATATATATATATATATATATATATATATATATATATATATATATATATATATATATATATATATATATATATATATATATATATATATATATATATATATATGCAAAACAACCACTATGAAAAATAGAAGAATTCAAGCACTTTCGTGACAACTCACATTATCAAGGAACTATAAAGGAAACGTGAGAAGAAGGCTTATAAAGGGGCAGAATACACCTCACAGTCACATCACACTAACAAAGACAACACCTCACAGTAGCGTAACATCACACGACTCTGTGAAGAGGAACATAAGAAAGGACCTGAAACTCTTCCCAAGAATTAAGATTAGTCCAATTTATCATTAAATTCTTCCCAAATTTTATTAATTATAAATGAATCCAATTTATATAAACCAATGCATATATATATACTATATATATATATATATATATATATATATATATATATATATATATATATATATATATATATATATATATATATATATATATATATATATATATACTAGAGATTCAAGAGCAGGCGAAATATTCACAACTCTTGCGAATTCCTAGCATTGTAAATCTCTAGTTGTGTCGATGCATGTAGGGGATGAGATGAAAAGCTGTAAGCCTTCCTGCCTGAAAGCTGGCTGCCTTGGAATAACGTCTAGCGAAAGCTGGATGCCAAGGTATTGGACCAGTGTGGTACGGTCGGTAAACCACTGCGTACCTTGTCATGAGGTTCGTAGGTTCGAGTCTCCGTCAGCCAGAGATCAGTGTTTGTGAATATATATATATATATATATACATAAGAACATAAGAAAGGAGGAACACTGCAGCAGGCCTGTTGGCCCATACTAGGCAGGTCCTTCACATTCCATCCCACTAACAGAATATTTGTTCAACCTAATTTTCAATGCTCAAGAAATAAGCTTTGATAATTTATTTACTCATGTGCAATTCCACTCAAATCCAACCCCTTTCACTCATGAATTTATCCAACCTAAATTTAAAACTACCCAAGGTCCTTGCTTCAATAACCCTACTAGGCAGACTGTTCCACTCATCAACTACCCTATTTCCAAACCAATACTTTCCTATATCCTTTCTAAATCTAAACTTATCTAACTTGAATCCATTATTGCGGGTTCTCTCTTGGAGAGATACCCTCAAGACCTTATTTATATCCCCTTTGTTAATACCCATTTTCCACTTGTATACCTCGATCATGTCTCCCCTCATTCTACGTCTTACAAGTGAATGTAATTTAAGGGTCTTCAATCTTTCTTCGTAAGGAAGATTTCTAATGCTATGTATTAATTTAGTCATTCTACGCTGAATGTTTTCTAACGAATTTATGTCCATTCTGTAATATGGAGACCAGAACTGAGCTGCGTAATCTAGGTGAGGCCTTACTAATGATGTATAAAGCTGTAATATAACCTCTGGACTTCTGTTGCTAACACTTAACATAAGAACATAAGAAAGGAGGAACACTGCAGCAGGCCTGTTGGCCCATACTAGGCAGGTCCTTCACATTCCATCCCACCAACAGAACATTTGTTCAACCCAACCTTCAATGCTACCCAAGAAATAAGCTTTGATAACTTTATTCACTCATAAGAACATAAGAACATAAGAAAGGAGGAACACTGCAGCAGGCCTGTTGGCCCATACTAGGCAGGTCCTTCACAATCCGTCCCACTAACAGAATATTTGCTCAACCCAATTTTCAAAGCTACCCAAGAAATAAGCTTTGACAATTCTACCCACTCATGCGCGAGTCCCACTCAAATCCAACCCCTCTCACTCATGAATTTATCCAACCTAAATTTGAAACTACCCAAGGTCCTAGCTTCAATAACCCTACTAGGCAGACTGTTCCATTCATCAACTACCCTATTTCCAAACCAATACTTTCCTATATCCTTTCTAAATCTAAACTTATCTAACTTGAATCCATTATTGCGGGTTCTCTCTTGGAGAGATATCCTCAAGACCTTATTTATATCCCCTTTGTTAATACCCATTTTCCACTTGTATACCTCGATCATGTCTCCCTCATTCTACGTCTTACAAGTGAATGTAATTTTAGGGTCTTCAATCTTTCTTCGTAAGGAAGATTTCTAATGCTATGTATTAATTTAGTCATTCTACGCTGAATGTTTTCTAACGAATTTATGTCCATTCTGTAATATGGAGACCAGAACTGAGCTGCGTAATCTAGGTGAGGCCTTACTAATGATGTATAAAGCTGTAATATAACCTCTGGACTTCTGTTGCTAACACTTCTTGATATAAATCCCAGTAATCTATTTGCCTTATTACGTACGCTTAGGCATTGCTGTCTTGGTTTAAGGTTCCTGCTTACCATCACCCCCAAGTCCTTCTCGCAATCTGTATGGCTAAGTTCTACGTTATTTAACTTATAAGTGCTTGGGTTATGGACACTCCCGAGCTTCAGAACCTTGCATTTATCTACATTGAACTGCATCTGCCACTTTTCTGACCACGAATTAAGTTTGTCTAAATCTTCCTGAAGTTCTATGACATCTATGTTTGAATCAATTATCCTACCTATCTTCGTGTCGTCGGCGAATTTGCTCATATCACTAGTAATTCCCTCATCAAGGTCATTGATATATATTATAAATAACAATGGGCCTAAGACTGATCCTGTGGAACACCACTTGATACAAGTCCCCATTCGGATTTAACCCCATTTATGCACACTCTCTGCTTCCTATTGGTGAGCCATGACTCGATCCATGACAGCACTTTTCCCCCAATGCCATGAGCTGCCACTTTCTTTAACAGTCTCTGGTGCGGTACTCTATCAAAAGCCTTACTAAAGTCTAAATAAACAATATCGAATTCTTTATCGTGATCAACAGCCTCAAAAGCTTTACTGAAGAAGGTTAATAAATTAGATAGGCAGGAACGGCCCTCGTGAATCCATGCTGGGTATCATTAATCAAATTATGGTTATCTAGATGGCTTCTAATGATATCAGCTATAATTGACTCTAGTAATTTGCCTACAATTGAGGTCAGGCTTATTGGGCGGTAGTTTGACGGTAGTGACTTGTCCCCTGCTTTAAAAATAGGAATTACATTAGCCATCTTCCACATATCAGACACTACACCTGTTTGAAGAGATAAATTAAAAATGTTAGATATTGGTTCACAGAGTTCCATTTTGCATTCCTTAAGAACCCTTGCAAAAGCTCATCAGGACCCGCGATTTATTTTGTTTCAGTCGGTCCAGCTGTTTCATAATCATTTCGCTAGTGACTGTGATATTACATAATTTATCTTCTTCTGGGCCTCTGTAAAAATTAATTACTGGGATATTATTAATGTCTTCCTGTGTGAAAACCGAGAGAAAATAATTATTAAAAATAGAGCACATATCATTCTCCTTGTCAGTAAGATGCCCAAAGTTATTTTTAAGGGGACCTATCTTATCCTAACTTTTGTTCTATAAACCTGGAAAAAACTTTTGGGTTAGTTTTGAATCCCTAGCAACTTTAATTTCATAGTCCCGTTTAGATTTTCTTATTCCCTTTTAACGTCCCTCTTAATGTCAGTATACTGATTTATAAGATGACCCTCACCTCTTTTTATGCGCCTATAAATTCCTTTCTTCTGCCCTAAAAGATATTTGAGCCTATTATTCATCCATTTTGGGTCATTTCTACTTGATCTAATTTCTTTATACGGGATAAATGTTCTTTGGGCAGCCTGTATAGTGTTAAGAAAACTGTCATATTGATACCTCTCTTCTTCACCCCAGTCCACAGTTGATAAGTGTTCTCTAAGTCCATTATAATCTGCTAAGCGAAAATCTGGGACCATTACTGAATTATCCCTACTATCATACATCCATTCAATGCTAAAGGTAATTGACTTGTGGTCGCTTGAGCCGAGTTCCTCTGTAATTTCTAAATTATTAACAAGGGTTTCCTTGCTTGCCAGAACCAAGTCAAGTAGGTTATTTCCCTTGTAGGTTCTGTTACAAACTGCTTCAAAAGCAATCCTGAACTACTTCTAAAAGTCGTTAGATTCTAAATTCCCTGTCATGAAATTCCAATCAATCTGACTAAAGTTAAAGTCCCTAGAATTACTACGTTATCGTGTCTTGTGGCCTTAACAATTTCCTCCCAAAGTAGTCTCCCTTGTTCCTATCTAAGTTTGGAGGACGGTAAATCACGCCTAAAATCAATTTTCACACCCTCTGAAAATTCTATCCAGACAGACTCTGTATGTGTTAATTCAGACTTTATACCCGTTTTTATGCAACAATTTAAATGATCACGGACATAGAGTGCCACCCCACCCCTTTCCCGATACTTCTGTCTACTTGGAACAATTTAAAACCCTGAATGTGACATTCGGCAGGCAAGTCCCGATTTTCATATTAAACCATGTCTCAGTTATTGCAAAACATCAATATTACCCGTACTTGCAACTAATCTCAACTCGTCCATCTTATTCCTAGCACTACGACTATTGGTGTAATATATATTTAGAGACCCTCCTTTCTCTTTACCCTTCCTGCTCATCTCTGTTTTTCCACTATACCTATTACTGTCCTTGTCATCTAGTGTCACTAGCTTTCCACTATCCACCTTATTCTGCCTATTACTAGTTCTCCTACAACTTATAATATTACTACACTGGGACTTCTCTGTTTTCCCCCCAAAACCCATACTACTAACTATTTCTAGTTTAAAGCCCTAACAGCTCCCTCCACTGCAGTTGCCAGTGCCCCACCCCAGACCTGGATAAGTGAACCCCATCCCTGGCATACATGTCATTTCTGCCATAGAAGAGGTCCCAGTTGTCAATGAATGTTACTGAATTTTCCTTACAGTATTTGTCCAGCCAGCAATTGACACCAATTGCCCTGGACAGCCATTCATTTCAACTCCTCTCCTTGGCAAAATACCACATATGACAGGGTTCCCACCCTTCTTCCTAATTATGTCTATTGCTGACCTAAACCTGCTAGTCAGGTCCTCACTCCTACGTCTGCCAACATCGTTGCCTCCAGCACTGAGACAGATAATAGGATTGCTCCCATTACCTCTCATGATGTCGTCCAGACGGCTAACAATATCCTCCATCCCAGCCCCAGGAAAGCAAACCCTCTGTCTCCTACTCCTATCAATCAAACAGAAAGCCCTATCCATGTACCTAACCTGACTGTCCCCAACAACAACAATGTTTTTACCTTCCTTTGTGTCTTTCGTCGTGACGCTCCCAGAAGTCGACTCACATTCATCGGGTAGCACGGAGAATGGGTTCGATGTTTCCACAACATTCTCCTGGGTCTTCGTTGTTTCTACCTCTCCACCCGTCCTCTTGAGCCTTAACTTTGTCCCATGCGTTTTAGCCACTGTCCAGGTTCCTTTCCTGGCTTGAGGATTCTCAACAGGAGGATTACTACGAATCCTCTTGTTTTCCTCAGTCAGTCGCTGTATCTCAAGCTTAGCTACCCTCAGTTCTTCCTTCAGCTGCTGGTAGAGTAGCTCAAGAGAGGACATCTTCTTCAGATTGACAGAGAGCACACAAGACACGTCATCACTGAGTTAAGTCAGGTCCACCACTCCCAATCAAATCCAACCCCCCCCCACTCATGAATCCATCCAACCCAAACTCAAAACCACCCAAGGTCCCCGCTTCAACAACCCCACCAGGCAGACCGTTCCACTCATCAACCACCCCATCTCCAAACCAACACCCTCCCATATCCCTTCCAAATCCAAACCTATCCAATCTGAATCCACCACTGCGGGCTCTCTCTTGGAGAGACACCCTCAAGACTTCTTGATATAAATCCCAGTAATCTATTTGCCTTATTACGTACGCTTAGGCATTGCTGTCTTGGTTTAAGGTTGCTGCTTACCATCACCCCCAAGTCCTTCTCGCAATCTGTATGGCTAAGTTCTACGTTATTTAACTTATAAGTGCTTGGGTTATGGACACTCCCGAGCTTTAGAACTTTGCATTTATCTACATTGAACTGCATCTGCCATTTTTCTGACCAGGAATTGAGTTTGTCTAAATCCTCCTGTAGTTCACTGACATCTACGTCTGAATCGATTATCCTACCTATCTTCGTGTCATCAGCGAATTTGCTCATATCACTAGAAATTCCCTCGTCAAGGTCATTTATATATATTATAAACAACAACGGGCCCAAAACCGATCCCTGAGGAACGCCACTTGTTACAGATCCCCACTCCGATTTAACCCCATTTATGCACACCCTCTGCTTCCTATTGGTGAGCCATGACTCGATATGTCGTGCCGATTAGGTAAAACTGGTCAATTAGCAAGAACTCATCAAAAATTAAGTCCTTTCTAAAATTTTCTCTTATACATAAGAACATAAGAACATAAGAAAGGAGGAACACTGCAACAGGCCCACTGGCCCATACTTGGCAGGTCCATATCAAAACCAATCCACCAACAAAAATATTTGTGCAACCCATCCCCATCACTATCCAAGCAAGAAGCCCCTACAACACCCCCCCTCTCCCAACAACTGTGCAAGTCCGTTCAAATCCAACCCTCTCACTCACAAGAACACAGAAATAAGGAACACTGCATCAAGCCAACTGATCCACACTAGGCAAACCCAAAACCAATCCCTACCTAACCTTATTACAACAAGCGCAATTTAATTTAGCCTAACCCAACTAAATATATTTTAGATACGTTAACATTAATTTAATAATAAACAAACACAATGAAATATATTTTTTTCGTTATGTTCAGAATGATTCTGGCGAAATTATTGCATACACAAATTTTCACTTGTCTTATATGGCAAGGTGAGCGTTGCTATTTAAGCCAAAATCGCAAGTTTTACCTAATCGGCACGACATATATATATATATATATATATATATATATATATATATATATATATATATATATATATATATATATATATAATTCATGCAGTGGTTAGCTAATTGACACTTGATGAAGGAATGCCATGGCACCTATGGCACTTGCGGAAGAAATGTTATGGCACCTGTGGCACTTGAGCCATTACACACAGCTGATGAGGCTGAGTCACGACAGTTACGAGAATTGCAAGTGCATTTGCACGCCAGACTTCTATGTTGAGGGTTCTTATTGCACAGACCTTGACGTCTATCCTTTAAAACCAAGACTAAGTTACTGAACCACTCTTACTGTCCACACAGATGTTGAACCACTCCTACTGACCACACAGATGTTGAACCACTCTTACTGACCACACAAATGTTGAACCACTCCTACTGACCACACAGATGTTGAACCACTCTTACTGACCACACAGATGTTGAACCATTCTTACTGACCACACAGATGTTGAACCACTCCTACTGACCACACAGATGTTGAACCACTACTTCTGACCACACAGATGTTGAACCACTCCTACTGACCACACAGATGTTGAACCACTCTTACTGACCACACAGATGTTGAACCAATGTCAGTCTTGATCAATGCTACAACATCCCTCTTGATCAATGCTACAACTTCCTCTTGATCAATACTACAACTTCCTCTTGATCAATGCTACAACTTCCTCTTGATCAATGCTACAACTTCCTCTTGATCAATACTACAACTTCCTCTTGATCAATGCTACAACTTCCTCTTGATCAATGCTACAACTTCACTCTTGATCAATACTACAACTTCCCTCTTGATCAATGCTACAACTTCCTCTTGATCAATGCTACAACTTCCTCTTGATCAATGCTACAACTTCACTCTTGATCAATACTACAACTTCCCTCTTGATCAATGCTACAACTTCCTCTTGATCAATGCTACAACTTCCTCTTGATCAATGCTACAACTTCACTCTTGATCAGTGCTACAACTTCCCTCTTGATCAATGCTACAACTTCCCTGTTGATCAATGCTACAACTTCCCTGTTGATCAATGCTACAACTTCCCTGTTGATCAATGCTACAACTTCCCTCTTGATCAATACTACAACTTCCTCTTGATCAATGCTACAACTTCCTCTTGATCAATGCTACAACTTCACTCTTGATCAGTGCTACAACTTCCCTCTTGATCAATGCTACAACTTCACTCTTGATCAATGCTCAACTTCCTCTTGATCAATGCTCAACTTCCCTCTTGATCAATGCTACAATTTCCCCTCTTGATCAATGCTACAACTTCTCTCTTGATCAATGCTACAACTTCACTCTTGATCAATGCTACAACTTCCCTCTTGATCAATGCTCAACTTCACTCTTGATCAATGCAAACCATCCCTCTGATCAATGCTACAATTTCCCCTCTTGATCAATGCTCAATTTCCCCTGTTGATCAATGCACAACTTCCCTCTTGATCAATGCTCAACTTCACTCTTGATCAATGTACAATTCCCTCTTGATCAATGCTACAACTTCCTCTTGATAAATCTACAACTTCACTCTTGATCAGTGCTACAACTCCCTCTTGATAAATGCTCTTCCTCTTGATCAATCCCAACTTCCTCTTGATCAATGCTACAACTTCCCTCTTGATCAATGCACAACTTCTCTCTTGATCAATGCTACAACTTCACTCTTGATCAATGCTACAACTTCCCTCTTGATCAATGCTCAACTTCACTCTTGATCAATGCTACAACTTCCTGTTGATCAATGCTCAACTTCCTCTTGATCAATGCACAACTTCCTCTTGATCAATGCTACAACTTCCTGTTGATCAATGCTACAACTTCCCTCTTGATCAGTGTTACAACTCCAAATTCCCCTCTTGTCTTAACTCTATTTTATCATACTTAGTCATCATGCAGAAGGTAAACTTAAAGTGTAAACAAACAATAGACAGTCAGAGCAGAATAAAAACAAAGAAAAAACAACTTCCTGCTTCCACCTAAAAAAGGACACAAACCGAACCTGTTCTGGACGTGTCCTCTTACATGAGCAGAAATGTATTTTGATTTTTGTTAACACTCTTCACCATCCCATGTAATAAATAAAAAATAAAGAAACATTCATGAAACAAACACGTTCCTAACATAACGATAAAAATATATATATATATATATATATATATATATATATATATATATATATATATATATATATATATATATATATATATATAATAATAATAATAATAATAATAATAATAATAAACAACTATCAATTACAAACAGAGGATGGAGGAAGGTCTGTCAATTTATGGAATGTTCGAGGCTCCTCAAGCTTCAGACATAAGCGGACAGATAAGGAACCACTCCTATATTGACCAGACAGATAAAGAACCACTCTTATATTGACCAGACAGATAAGGAACCACTCCTCATATTGACCAGACAGATATAGAACCACCTCTTACAGACCATACGGATATAGAACCCTCATAAATAAAAAAAGGCACAATACCGTATGGAACAATACACACATCCCGCACATATAAAAAGAGGGTTACGACGACGTTTCGGTCCGACTTGGACCATTTACAAAATCACACTGCACAAAGTAAAGGTGGAAGGGGTTTATAGGCGGCAGACGGGGGGCACAAAAGTGGTGGAGGGTAATAATAGGTAGTAGTGGTAGTGGTAGTAGTGGTAGTGGGTCTGTTGTCAGAGATCAATTCCCATTGACTGGTCTTGTGCTAAAACTGTCTCCCACTTCTTTCACAGTCGCCGTCTGGTTGAATCCTCCCTTATAAAATTTTCCTTATGAATCTTGCCCTGGCTTTGTCTCGTTGATGCTTTCCTCTCCCATTCATTGTTAAATTCCAAACCAGAACACCCGTGACAACCTGATTCCTTTCCCTTCTTCTCTTCCCCCTTTTCCTCTTTCTCCTTTCTCCATGGGGTTTTTTTCTTTTCTTTTGCCTTTTTTTGTCCTTTTTTTATTTTCATTTCCCCATTGTTCTTGTTCTTACCCTTGGGGTGCCAGCTTTATTGCAGTGGTCCTTTCCTGTTATGACTGACTCCACTACTACTACCCTACCACTACCCTACACCTCCATTCCCCTCCA
>WNWK01016926.1:0-30000 GCA_009830355.1 Cherax destructor
CCGAATACTGCAGACGCTACATGAATCAACAGCACCGAAAGTTGCAGAGCATTACCTGTAATCTGACAACACCAAAGAGTACTGACAAGACATTACCTATATCACAACAGCAGAGTACTGACAGACGCTACCTATATCTGACAGCACCGATACTGACAGACATTTACCTGTGTCTGAGCAGCACACGGGTACTGACGAACGCTACCTGTAATCTGCAACAGCACAGAGTACTGACAGACATTACCTGTGTCTGACACACCAAGGTACTGACAGACATTACCTGTTCTGGCAACACCAAAGGTACTGACAGAGCGTTACCTGTAATCTGACAACACCAAAGAGTACTGACAGACGCTACATGTGTCTGACAGCACAGAATTACTGACAGACATTACCTGTATCACAAAGCACCAGGAATTGCGCAGACCTACCTACGTCTGGCTGATTTCCCCGCTGACACCTGTGAGTTCCCTGGAGTCTTCACCGGAAGTACACGTTCCGCTCATCCTATCGGAAGACCCCAGGTTAAGATTTCATACCTATTACCAATTATTCTACCTATTTACCTAAGTAGACTAATATATATATATATATATATATATATATATATATATATATATATATATATATATATATATATATAAATGGTACACAATATATGGATGGTACTGTCAGACACGTGTTTGGAACACGTATCTCTCCTGTATCACCTGTATCCCTGGGATGAAACATGTTTCTCCAGTGTTACTACAAAGATCCGTAAGACATCTCTCTCAGCATCCAGGTAACGTAAGACATCTCTCTCAGCATCCAGGTAACGTAAGACATCTCTCTCAGCATCCAGGTAACGTAAGACATCTCTCTCAGCATCCAGGTATCGTAGACATCTCTCAGCATCCAGGTAACGTAAGACATCTCTCTCAGCATCCAGGTAACGTCAAGCTGATCTTGACAGCTTTATATTTCAAGCTTAAAACTCATTTGCCTCTGTTAAACGAGAAATATATCCAGGTTTGATGTGTGTTTATATAAGAGCAATTCTAAAGGCTATTGATAAGTAGTTAGGGTCAGTTAAAGGGTAATTAGGAGATAAGATGGGGTAATTACTGTGTCACAGATGAACTAACTATATATGCTAGTGATCAGTTAGTGATGGTGCCTTTGATGGTTGGTCTTGTGTTGTGGAGATGTGATAGTATCTGGGGTAGGGTTGAGGGCGGTGGTGTGTGGTGGTGGTGTGAGGTGGTGGTGTGTGGTGGTGGTGTGTGGTGGTGGTGGTGTGTGGTGGTGATGTGTGGTGGTGATTTCAGTGGTGAGTGTGTGTGGTGAGTGTGTGGCGTGTTGTGTGAGTGGTGTGTTTGGTATGTGGTGGTGGTGTGCGGTGGTGGTGTGTGGTGGTGGTGTGTGGTGGTGGTGTGTGGTGGTGTGTGGTGGTGGTGTGTGGTGGTGGTGTGTGGTGGTGTGTGGTGGTGTGTGGTGGTGGTGTGTGCTGGTGTGTGGTGGTGGTGTGTGGTGGTGGTGTGCGGTGGTGGTGTGTGGTGGTGTGTGGGTGGTATGTGGTGGTGGTGTGTGGTGGTGGTGTGTGGTGGTGTGTGGTGGTGGTGTGTGGTGGTGGTGTGTGGTGGTGGTGTGCGGTGGTGTGTGGTGGTATGTGGTGGTGTGTGGTGGTGGTGTGTGGTGGTGGTGTGTGGTGGTGGTGTGTGGTGGTGGTGTGTGTTGGTGGTGTGTGGTGGTGGTGTGCAGGTGGTGGTGTGTGGTGGTGTGTGGTGGTATGTGGTGTGGTGTGGTGTGTGGTGTGTGGTGTGTGTGGGTGGTGGTGTGGTGTGGTGTGTGGTAGTGTGGTGGTGTGTGTGGTGGTGGTGTGTGGTGGTGGTGTGTGGTGGTGGTGTGTGGTGGTGGTGTGTGGTGGTGGTGTGGTGGTGGTGGTGGTGGTGTGTGGTGGTGGTGTGGGGGTGGTGTGTGGTGGTGGTGTGTGGTGGTGGTGTGTGGTGGTGGTGTGTGGTGGTGGTGTGGTGGTGGTGTGTGTGGTGGTGTGTGGTGGTGGTGTGTGGTGTGGTGTGTGGTGGTGTGTGGTGGTGTGTGGTGTGTGTGGTGTGTGTGTGTGTTGTGTGTGGTTGTGGTGTGGTGTGTGTGGTGTGTGGTGGTGGTGTGTGTGGTGTGTAGTGTGTGTGTGGTGTGGTTGTGGTGGTGGTGTGGTGTGTGTGTGTGTGGTGTGTGTGTGTAGTGTGTGGTGGTGTGTGGTGGTGTGTTGTGGTGGTGGTGGTGGTGGTGTGTGGTGGTGTGTGGTGGTGTGTGTGTGTGGTGTGTGTGTGTGTGTTGTGGTGTGTGTGTGTGGTGTGTTGTGGTGGTGTGTGTGTGTGGTGTGTGTGTATGTGTGGTGGTGTGTGGTGGTGGTGTGGTGGTGTGTGGTGGTGGTGTGGTGGTGGTGTGTGGTGTGGTGTGTGGTGTGTGTGGTGGTGTGTGTGGTGGTGTGTGGTGTGGTGTGTGGTGGTGGTGTGTGGTGGTGTGTGTTGTGTTGTGTGTGTGTGTAGTGTTGTGTGTGTTATGTGTGTTTGTGTGTATTGTTGTGTGTGTGGTTGGTGTGAGTTTGGTGTGGTTGTGTGTGTGTGTGTGGTGTTGGTGTAGTGTGTGTATGTTGTTGTGGTTGTGTGTGGTTGTGTGTTGTGTAGTGTTGTGTGTGTGTGTGTGTGGTGTGTGGTAGTGTGTGTGGTGTGTGTGGTGGTGTGTGGTGGTGGTGTGTGGTGGTGTGTGGTGGTGTGTGGTGGTGGTGTGGTGTGTGTGTGTGGTGTGGTGTGTGTGGTGTGTGTGGTGTGTTGTGTGTGTGTGGTTGTGTGTGGTTTGTGTGGTTGTGTGTGTTGTGTGTGTGTGGTGGTAGTAGTGTGTAGTGTGTGTGTGTTGTTGTGTGGTGTGGTGTGGTGGTGGTGTGGTGGTGTGTGGTGGTGTGTGGTGGTGGTGTGGTGGTGGTGTGTGGTGGTGGTGTGGTGTGGTGTGTGGTGGTGTGTGGGGTGTGGTTTTTTTTTTTTTTTTTTTTTTTTTTTTTTTTTTTTTTTTTTTTTTTTTTTTTTTTTTTTTTTTTTTTTTTTGGGGGGGGGGGGGGGGGGGGGGGGGGGGGGGGGGGGGGGGGGGGGGGGGGGGGGGGGGGGGGGGGGGGGGGGGGGGGGGGGGGGGGGGGGGGGGGGGGGGGGGGTGTGTGGTGTGTGTGGTGATGTGTGGTGGTGTGTGGTGGTAGTGTGTGTAGTGTGTGTGTGGTGTGTGGTGGTGTGTGTAGTGTGTGAGTGTGTGTGTGTGGTGGTGGTGTGTGGTGTGGGTGTGGTGTGTGGTGGTGGTGTGTGGTGGTGGTGTGTGTGTGGTGTGTGTGGTGGTTGTGTGGTAGTAGTGTGAGTGGTGGTTGTGGTGGTGTGTGTAGTAGTGAGTGGTGTGGTGTGTGGTGGTGGTGTGTGGTGGTGTGTGGGGTGGTGTGTGGTGGTGGTGTGTGGTGGTAGGGGTGTGGGGGTGGTGTGGTGTGTGTGATGGTGGTGTGTGGTTTGGGGGGTGTGGTGGTGTGGTGGTGGTGTGTGTGGTAGTGTGTGTGTGTGGTGTGTGGTGTGGTGTGGTGGTGGTGTGTGGTGGTGTGTGTGGTGGTAGTGTGGTGTGTGTGTGGATGTGGTGTGGGGTGTGTGTGTGTGGTTTGGTAGTGGTGTGTGGTGGGGTGGTGGTGGTGTGTGGTGGTGGTGTGGGTGGTGTGTGGTGGTGGTTGGTGGTGGTGTGTGGTGGTGGTGTGTGGTGGTGGTGGTGTGTGTGGTGGTGTGTGGTGGTGGTGTGTGTGGTGGTGTGTGGTGGTGGTGTGTGGTGGTGGTGTGTGGTGGTGGTGTGTGTGGTGGTGTGTGGTGGTGGTGTGGGTGGTGGTGGTGGTTGTGTGGTGGTGTGTGGTGGTGTGTGGTGGTGTGTGGTGTGGTGTGGTGGTGGTGTGTGGTGGTGTGTGGTGGTGGTGTGTGGTGTGTGGTGTGGTGGTGTGTGGTGGTGGTGTGTGGTGGTGTGGTGGTGTGTGGTGGTGGTGTGTGGTGGTGGTGTGTGGTGGTGGTTGGTGGTGTGTGGTGGTGTGTGGTGGTGGTGTGTGGTGGTGGTGTGTGGTGGTGGTGTGTGGTGGTGTGTGTGTGGTGTGGTGGTTGGTGTGGGTGGTAGTGTGTGGTGTGGTGGTGTGTGGGTGGTGGTGGTATGTGTGGTGGTGGTGTGTGGTGGTGGTGTGTGGTGGTGGTGGGGAGTGGGGTGTGGTGGTGTGGTGGGGGTGCGTGGTGGTGGGGGTGGTGGTGTGTGGTGGTGTGTGGTGGTGTGTGTGTAGTGGTGGTGTGGTGGTGGTGGTGTGTGGTGGTGGTGTGTGGTGGTGGTGTGTGGTGGTGGTGTGGTGGGTGTGTGTGGTGGTGTGTGGTGGTGGTGTGTGGTGGTGTGTGGTGGTGGTGTGTGGTGGTGTGTGGTGGTGGTGTGTGGTGGTGTGTGGTGGTGGTGTGCGGTGGTGGTGTGTGGTGGTGGTGTGTGGTGGTGGTGTGTGGTGGTGGTGTGTGGTGGTGGTGTGTGGTGGTGTGTGGTGGTGTGTGTGGTGGTGTGTGGTGGTGTGTGGTGGTGGTGTGTGGTGGTGTGTGGTGGTGGTGTGTGGTGTGTGGTGGTGGTGTGTGGTGGTGGTGTGTGGTGGTGTGTGGTGGTGGTGTTAGTGCTGGGGGTAGTGATGGTGTTAGTGCTGGGGGTAGTGATGGTGTTAGTGCTGGTGGTAGTGGATAGGGGTCGCTGCCCCCCCTCCCTCCATCGCAGGTGACGCAGGTAAGGTACCAGAAGGTGGTACTTCAGGAAGCCCTCCATCACTCCAACACTGATTATCTCCAACACTCCAGATTATCTACCATGGTAGACTATCACAGTAGATTACTGAACAACTTAAGAGGCGTTTCTACGTGTCTAGGCAGGGCGAGACGTGTAGGCAGCTCCCCTAGAACCTTTTGCCCCTATTCACCTAACAGCATTAGGTACCTAGGTACCTAGGCTAGTCAGGTACTGACTTTAGGTATCCGTCTAGTTCCCCAGTGTATATATTTAAATTTATAATCAATAACAACATGAGTCAATAGCTCACAAATACCTGAAATTGTTAAGCCAATCAAAACATGATTTTAAAACAAATTTGTTGGAAATCAGTTTCCAATTTGTTGGAAATCAGTTTCCAATTTGTTGGAAATCAGTTTCCAATTTGTTGGAAATCAGTTTCCAATTTGTTGGAAATCAGTAAGTTAACTTAGGTACACATAAACATAGGTTAGGTTAGGTAAGGTTTGTCAGGAAACAGGACAAGTGTTTCCTGACGCGGGTCTTAGTTATATGATGACCCACATCTGGAGCTTTTGGTCATTTGACCATTACGATATATCAAAAAGCAAAAAGCATAGGCATGTACAACATCTGGGTATCTTTATTTATAGACGTTTCGCCCACCAGTGGCTTTATGAGTGCACTACAAGGAGTTGGTGAAGGGCACCGTGGTCTTCAAGGACCTGAAGCACAGTTATTCTTCTTGATTCACCAGTACTCTCCCGGCCCGGGTCTGGAAAAGACCCGGCCTTGGCTCCCTGTCCTGGGAGTGGCTGAGACCTATGTCTGCCATGGGAGGAGGTACAAGTACCTCCTCATCTTCTGGGACTAACTGTCGCTAGGCCTAGCCCCATTCCCCGCCCTCGCGGGGCTCGTATTGAGAGGGGTTGGATTTGAGTGGGACTTACACATGAGTTAATGGCTTTATTAAAGCTTATGGTGCCCCGTGGCCTGGTGGCTAAAGCTCTCGCTTCACACGCCGAGGGTCCGGGTTCGATTCCCAGCGAGGGTAGAAACATTGGACGTGTTTCCTTACACCGGTTGTCTATGTTCACCCATCAGTAAAATGGATACCTGGGTGTTAATGGACTGGTGTGGGTCGCATCCTGGGGACAAAACTGACCTAATTTGCGGGAAATGCTCAGCATAACAAGGGTCTTTCTATATAGTAGTATGTCATTGATGTCAGCTATGGTCTGTATACCTTGTACATGTACTGGTAGAAGTAAAGATTATTATTATTATTGATTGGGGTAACATTGATAATGAGTTGAGTGAATATTTTTGGTAATGGGTTTGGGTTTGAGAAGGACCTACCAAGTATGGGCCAGTAGGCCTGCTACAGTGTTCCTCTTCTTCTAGTCTTGTTGCAGCAGTGTCAAGAGGTATCCAGTAGTCAGGTAGGGGGCAGTAGTGTGGGGCTTCCCTGGCTTACCTTACAAGAGGGGAGTGGCTTGCTGATAGAGGGCTCTTGATCCGTGCATCTGGAGCTATCCTCCCCTTTCTTGGATCAAGAGGCCTTCACCAGCATTAAGGTCCTTTTCCCTCGAGAGTAGTTCTTTGGTAAATCAGGTGATAAAATGATCGTAAATCAGGTGATAAAACTTTCGTAAATCAGATGATACAACTGTCGTTCCTCGTAATTCAGATGATACAACTGTCGTTCTTCGTAAATCAGATGATACAACTGTCGTTCTTCGTAAATCAGATGATACAACTGTCGTTCCTCGTAAATCAGATGATACAACTGTCGTTCTTCGTAAATCAGATGATACAACTGTCGTTCTTCATAAATCAGATGATACAACTGTCGTTCTTCATAAATCAGATGATACAACTGTCGTTCTTCGTAAATCAGATGATACAACTGTCGTTCTTCATAAATCAGATGATACAACTGTCGTTCTTCGTAATTCAGATGATACAACTGTCGTTCCTCGTAAATCGGATGATACAAATGTCGTTCTTCATAAATCAGATGATACAACTGTCGTTCTTCATAAATCAGATGATACAACTGTCGTTCTTCATAAATCAGATGATACAACTGTCGTTCCTCGTAAATCAGATGATACAATTGTCATTCTTCGTAAATCAGATGATACAACTGTCGTTCCTCGTAAATCAGATGATACAATTGTTGTTCTTCATAAATCAGATGATACAACTGTCGTTCCTCGTAAATCAGATGATACAAATGTCGTTCTTCGTAAATCAGATGATACAACTGTCGTTCTTCATAAATCAGATGATACAACTGTCGTTCCTCGTAAATCAGATGATACAACTGTCGTTCTTCATAAATTAGATGATACAACTGTCGTTCCTCGTAAATCAGATGATACAACTGTCGTTCTTCATAAATCAGATGATACAACTGTCGTTCCTCGTAAATCAGATGATACAATTGTCGTTCTTCGTAAATCAGATGATACAACTGTCGTTCCTCTTATATCAGATGATACAATTGTCGTTCCTCGTAAATCAGATGATACAACTGTCGTTCCTCTTATATCAGATGATACAATTGTCGTTCTTCGTAAATCAGATGATACAACTGTCGTTCTTCATAAATCAGATGATACAACTGTCGTTCTTCATAAATCAGATGATACAACTGTCGTTCCTCGTAAATCAGATGATACAATTGTCGTTCCTCGTAAATCAGATGATACAACTGTCGTTCCTCGTAAATCAGATGATACAATTGTCGTTCTTCGTAAATCAGATGATACAACTGTCGTTCCTCTTATATCAGATGATACAATTGTCGTTCTTCGTAAATCAGATTATACAATTGTCGTTCCTCGTAAATCAGATGATACAATTGTCGTTCCTCGTAAATCAGATGATACAATTGTCGTTCTTCATAAATCAGATGATACAACTGTCGTTCCTCTTATATCAGATGATACAACTGTCGTTCCTCGTAAATCAGATGATACAATTGTCGTTCCTCGTAAATCAGATGATACAACTGTCGTTCTTCGTAAATCAGATGATACAACTGTCGTTCTTCGTAAATGGCAATAAAACGCTCATGTGTGAACGTAACTAGTCGTCCACATGACAGGTGGGAGTAAGGGAGAGGTCAGAGGGTAATGAGGTCATTAAGGTGACCCCAAATAATGGTAATGACCAATCAGACACATCCTGGTGATGATCACAGGTCAGTAACCTCAGGCGAGTACTAGTCAGTCAGTAACCTCAGGCGAGTACTAGTCAGTCAGTAACCTCAGGCGAGTACTAGTAAGTCAGTAACTTCAGGCGAGTACTAGTCAGTCAGTAACCTCAGGCGAGTACTAGTAGGTCAGTAACCTCAGGCGAGTACTAGTAGGTCAGTAACCTCAGGCGAGTACTAGTCAGTCAGTAACCCCAGGCGAGTACTAGTAGGTCAGTAACCTCAGGCGAGTACTAGTCAGTCAGTAACCTCAGGCGAGTACTAGTAGGTCAGTAACCTCAGGCGAGTACTAGTCAGTCAGTAACCTCAGGCGAGTACTAGTCAGTCAGTAACCTCAGGCGAGTACTAGTCAGTCAGTAACCTCAGGCGAGTACTAGTAGGTCAGTAACCTCAGGCGAGTACTAGTAGGTCAGTAACCTCAGGCGAGTACTAGTAGGTCAGTAACCTCAGGCGATTACTAGTCAGTCAGTAACCTGAGGCGAGTACTAGTAGGTCAGTAACCTCAGGCGAGTACTAGTCAGTCAGTAACCTCAGGCGATTACTAGTAGGTCAGTAACCTCAGGCGAGTACTAGTCAGTCAGTAACCTCAGGCGAGTACTAGTCAGTCAGTAACCTCAGGCGAGTACTAGTAGGTCAGTAACCTCAGGCGAGTACTAGTAAGTCAGTAACCTCAAAACCACAGTACGTACTAGTGTACTCGCCTCAGCTACTAGTGTACTCGCCTCAGCTACTAGTGTACTCGCCTGGCTATAATAATAAGAATAATAGTCTTTATTTCTACCAGTACATGACACAACTTATACAGACCATAGCTGACATAAATGACATACTACTATATAGAAAGCCTCTTGTTATGCAAAGCATTTGCCGCAAATTAGGTCGGTTTTATCCCCAGGATGCGACCCACACTAGTCGACTAACACCCAGGTACCTATTTTTCTGCTAAGTGAACAGGGACAGCAGGAGTCGTAAGGAAACAGGTCCTAATGCTTCCACTCGTACCGTTGATTTAGGTACAGGTACACATAAGTACAATTATTATACATAGTGTTAAATTCTCAGCATAACCCAAAAAAAGTCAGTGACTTATTTCCATTGGGGTCCATGACTTATTTCCATTGGGGTCCATGACTTATTTCCATTGGGGTCCATGACTTATTTCCATTGGGATTCTTGACTTATTTCCATTGGGGTCCATGACTTATTACCATTGGGGTCCTTGAATTATTTCCATTGGGGTCCATGACTTATTTCCATTGGGATTCTTGACTTACTTCCATTGGGTCCATGACTTATTTCCATTGGGGTCCATGACTTATTTCCATTGGGATTCTTGACTTATTTCCATTGGGATCCTTGACTTATTACCATTGGGGTCCTTGACTTATTTCCATTGGGATCATTGACTTATTTCCATTGGGGTCCTTGACTTACTTCCATTGGGGTCCTTGACTTATTTCCATTGGGGTCCTTGACTTATTTCCATTGGGGTCCTTGACTTATTTCCATTGGGGTCCTTGAGTTATTTCCATTGGGGTCCTTGAGTTATTTCCATTGGGATCATTGACTTATTTCCATTGGGGTCCTTGACTTACTTCCATTGGGGTCCTTGACTTATTTCCATTGGGGTCCTTGACTTATTTCCATTGGGGTCCTTGACTTATTTCCATTGGGGTCCTTGACTTATTTCCATTGAGGTCCATGACTTATTTCCATTGGGATCCTTGACTTATTTCCATTGGGGTCCTTGACTTATTTCCATTGGGGTCCTTGACTTATTTCCATTGGGGTCCTTGACTTATTTCCATTGGGGTCCTTGACTTATTTCCATTGGGGCCCATGACTTATTTCCATTGGGATCCTTGACTTATTTCCATTGGGGTCCTTGACTTATTTCCATTGGGGTCCATGACTTATTTCCATTGGGATCCTTGACTTATTTCCATTGGGATCCTTGACTTATTTCCATTGGGGTCCATGACTTATTTCCATTGGGGTCCATGACTTATTTCCATTGGGGTCCATGACTTATTTCCATTGGGATTCTTGACTTATTTCCATTGGGGTCCATGACTTATTACCATTGGGGTCCTTGAATTATTTCCATTGGGGTCCATGACTTATTTCCATTGGGATTCTTGACTTACTTCCATTGGGTCCATTGACTTATTTCCATTGGGGTCCATGACTTATTTCCATTGGGATTATTGACTTATTTCCATTGGGATCTTGACTTATTACCATTGGGGTCCTTGACTTATTTCTATTGGGATCATTGACTTATTTCCATTGGGGTCCTTGACTTTTTTCCATTGGGGTCCTTGAGTTATTTCCATTGGGATCATTGACTTATTTCCATTGGGGTCCTTGACTTATTCCATTGGGGTCCTTGACTTATTTCCATTGGGGTCCTTGACTTATTTCCATTGGGGTCCTTGACTTATTTCCATTGGGGTCCTGACTTATTTCCATTGGGGTCCATGACTTATTTCATTGGGATCTTGACTTATTTCCATTGGGGTCTTGACTTATTTCCATTGGGGTCCTTGACTTATTTCCATTGGGGTCCTTGACTTATTTCCATTGGGGTCCTTGACTTATTTCCATTGGGGTCCATGACTTATTTCCATTGGGATCCTTGACTTATTTCCATTGGGGTCCTTGACTTATTTCCATTGGGGTCCTTGACTTATTTCCATTGGGGTCCATGACTTATTTCCATTGGGATCCTTTACTTATTTCCATTGGGATCCTTGACTTATTTCCATTGGGGTCCTTGACTTATTTCCATTGGGATCCTTGACTTATTTCCATTGGGTCTTTGACTTATTTCCATTGGAATCCTTGACTTATTTCCATTGGGGTCCTTGACTTACTTCCATTGGGGTCCTTGACTTATTTCCATTGGAGTCTTTGACTTATTTCCATTGGGGTCCTTGACTTATTTCCATTGGGGTCCTTGACGTATTTCCATTGGAGTCCTTGACTTACTTCCATGCCCTTGACTTATTTTTATTGGAGTCTTTGACTTATTTCCATTGGGGTCCTTGACTTATTTCCATTGGAGTCTTTGACTTATTTCCATTGGGGTCCATGACTTATTTCCATTGGGATCCTTGACTTATTTCCATTGGGATCCTTGACTTATTTCCATTGGGGTCCTTGACTTATTTCCATTGGGATCCTTGACTTATTTCCATTGGGGTCTTTGACTTATTTCCATTGGAATCCTTGACTTATTTCCATTGGGGTCCTTGACTTACTTCCATTGGGGTCCTTGACTTATTTCCATTGGAGTCTTTGACTTATTTCCATTGGGGTCCTTGACTTATTTCCATTGGGGTCCTTGACGTATTTCCATTGGAGTCCTTGACTTACTTCCATGCCCTTGACTTATTTTTATTGGAGTCTTTGACTTATTTCCATTGGGGTCCTTGACTTATTTCCATTGGAGTCTTTGACTTATTTCCATTGGGGTCCTTGACTTATTTCCATTGGGGTCCTTGACTTATTTCCATTGGGGTCCTTGACTTATTTCCATTGGGGTTAGAATCACCACTGAGTGCAACAGGAATACACTCACCTCTTGCAGTTTATATAAAGTTCCGTTCTGATGCTTCAACTACACACTG
Organism: Cherax destructor; assembly: GCA_009830355.1. Taxonomy (NCBI): domain Eukaryota; kingdom Metazoa; phylum Arthropoda; class Malacostraca; order Decapoda; family Parastacidae; genus Cherax; species Cherax destructor. Next base: position 11,647 of record WNWK01016926.1, read on the forward strand.
TTCAAGGCTATGATGGTGAACTGATCTCCAGTCTGAGGGACTGACTACTTCTTTCAGGTTTGAGGTGGTCAGTCCCTCAGCCTTGATGACTCTGGTGGAGACGGTGAAAGATGTGAACAAAAGTAGACACAGAGTAATATATTTAGTTATCTACTGAAGAGGGGCTCAGAATGAGGAAGAAATAAATCTTCTTTGCGTGGGTTTCAATCGTCTAAGTGCAATAAGAGAGTTGCAGCAAAAATAATCACGGTAAAACAGTATGTACACGAGAGACACTTTATAAGAAACAGCGATAGCACTGTTCTAGATTTATATAGAATTTACCAACTTGAAACTAGTGTTTAGCTGTAATTAAAGAACTAGTAGTGGTTAGAGGAAGATGAGTGGAGACCAGAGGTACCATCCAGGAGGGTGAGTGGAAACCAGAGGTACCATCCAGGAGGGTGAGTGGAGACCAGAGGTACCATCCAGGAGGGTGAGTGGAGACCAGCGGTACCATCCAGGAGGGTGAGTGGAGACAGAGGTACCATCCAGGAGGGTGAGTGGAGACAGAGGTACCATCCAGGAGGGTGAGTGGAGAGCAGAGGTACCATCCAGGAGGGTGAGTGGAGACCAGAGGTACCATCCAGGAGGGTGAGTGGAGAGCAGAGGTACCATCCAGGAGGGTGAGTGGAGAGCAGAGGTACCATCCAGGAGTGTGAGTGGAGAGCAGATGTACCATCCAGGAGGGTGAGTGGAGAGCAGAGGTACCATCCAGGAGGGTGAGTGGAGACCAGAGGTACCATCCAGGAGGGTGAGTGGAGAGCAGAGGTACCATCCAGGAGGGTGAGTGGAGACCAGAGGTACCATCCAGGAGAGTGAGTGAGAGCAGAGGTACCATTCAGGAGGGTGAGTGGAGACCAGAGGTACCATCCAGGAGGGTGAGTGGAGACCAGAGGTACCATCCAGGAGGGTGAGTGGAGACCAGAGGTACCATCCAGGAGGGTGAGTGGAGACCAGAGGTACCATCCAGGAGGGTGAGTGGAGACCAGAGGTACCATCCAGGAGGGTGAGTGGAGACCAGAGGTACCATCCAGGAGGGTGCGTGTGTCAGCTGTTAACTGCTTTACTAGTGGTAACGACCCAGTCACGTGACCATTTCCACCCTCACACGTGTTCTGTACACACACACACACACACACACACACACACACACACACACACACACACACACACACACACACACACACACACACACACACAGAAAGTGAAGCACTCTGGAGAGTGATGTAGAGGAGGCTGATCCATACATAGCTTTAACAAGAGGCATGATAAAGCTCATGGAGCAGAGAGACCTAGTAGCGACCAGTGACTCGACCCTTGCAACCACAATTAGGTGAGTAAATACACACACACACACACAGCAACAAGGGGTCACAACTGAAAGTTAAAGACTCAGATGAACCACAGGGATGTTAGGAATTATTTCTTCAGCCACAGAGATCACAATAATAAGAGGTCATATTATAACAAGAGGTCACAATACCAAGGTCAGTTATAACAAGAGGTCACAATACCAAGGTCAATTATAACAAGAGGTCACAGTAATAAGGTCAGTTATAACAAGAGGTCACAGTAACAAGGTCAGTTATAACAAGAGGTCACAGTAACAAGGTCAGTTATAACAAGAGGTCACAGTAAGGTCAGTTATAACAAGAGATAACAATAACAAGGTCAGTTATAACAAGAGGTCACAGTAACAAAGTCAGTTATAACAAGAGGTCACAACAAGGTCAGGTATAACAAGAGGTCACAGTAACAAGGTCAGTTGTAACAAGAGGTCATAGTAACAAGGTCAGCTATAACAAGAGGTCACAGTAACAAGGTTAGTTATAACAAGAGGTCACAGTAGCAAGGTCAGTTATAACAAGAGGTCACAGTAACAATGTCAGTTATAACAAGAGGTCATAGTAACAAGGTCAACTATAACAAGAGGTCACATTAACAAGTCCAGTTATAACACGAGGTCACAGTAGCAAGGTCAACTATAACATGAGGTCACAGTAACAAGGTCAGCTATAACAAGAGGTCACAGTCACAAGGTCAGTTATAACAAGAGGTCACAGTAGCAAGGTCAGTTGTAACAAGAGGTCATAGTAACAAGGTCAGCTATAACAAGAGGTCACATTAACAAGGTTAGTTATAACAAGAGGTCACAGTAGCAAGGTCAGTTATAACAAGAGGTCACAGTAACAAGGTCAGTTATAACAAGAGGTCATAGTAACAAGGTCAGCTATAACAAGAGGTCACAGTCACAAGGTCAGTTATAACAAGAGGTCACAGTAACAAGGTCAATTATAACAAGAGGTCACAGTAACAAGGTCAGTTATAACAAGAGGTCACAGTAACAAGGTCAGCTATAACAAGAGTTCACCATAATAACTTAAAAAAAACATACGGGTTAGAGGCACATAATAGGCCTAACACAGCCTATTAGGTGAATTAATTACCAGACATATTGAAGGTAGCATAATTGAGGTTTTAAGAGAGTATAGCGTCGACCTGTGAGTTATGGAGCGTTCCAGTACGCTGGCCACCGCGCATGCGCCCACTTAACTACTTTCAAAGCTGCCTATTGCTGCTAATTGCTTGTTCCTTACGTTATTAATGGCTGTTAGTAGGCTGGTAGGCCTAGGGCTGTTGGTAGGCCTAGGGCTGTTGGTAGGCCTAGGGCTGTTGGTCTGGGTGTTACCAGTCCGGGAATTATGCTCTCTGACCAGTTATTGAGTTTGTTATAGTGCGTGTGGGCTTACCTATAAGTGGTGGCAGGGGTCGATTCACAGCTCCTGGCCCCGCCTGGAGTGTGTGTGCTTACCTATAAGTTGTGGCAGGGGTCGAGACACAGCTCCTGGCCCACAGCATAGGCAACAAAAATTGAATATAGAAAACAAGTGTATATATATATATATATATATATATATATATATATATATATATATATATATATATATATATATATATATATATATATATATATATATATATATATATATATATATATGCAAGACAACCACTATGAAAAATAGAAGAATTCCAAGCGCTTTCGTGACTGCTCACATGTTTACTGTGATCTTTTGCATATATATATATATATATATATATATATATATATATATATATATATATATATATATATATATATATATATATATATGTCGTGCCTAATAGGTAAAACTGGTCAATTAGCAAAGAACTCATCTAAAATTAAGTCCTTTCTAATATTTCCTCTTATACGTTTAAAGATATATTTTTTTCATTTATGTTAATGTAAGAATTTATAATTTTGTACCAAGAGAAACTTTGAAAACTTACCTAACCTTATTACAACAAGCGCAATTTAATTTAGCCTAACCCAGCTAAATATATTTTAGATACGTTAACATTAATTTAATAATAAACAAACAGAATGAAATATATTTTTTTCGTTATGTTCAGAATGATTTTGGCGAAATTATTGCATACACAAATTTTCACTTGTCATATATGGCAAGGTTAGCGTTGCTATTTAAGCCAAAATTGCAAGTTTTACCTAATCGGCACGACATATATGCAAGACAACCACTATGAAAAAATAGAAGAATTCCAAGCGTTTCGTGACTACTCACATTATCAAGGAACTATAAAAGGAAACATGACAAGAAGACTTATAAAGGGGCAGAATACACCTCACAGTCACATCACACTAACAAAGACTACACCTCACAGTCACATCACACTAACAAAGACAACACCTCACAGTCACATCACACTAACAAAGACTACACCTCACAGTCACATCACACTAACAAGCTACCTCAAGTACATCACACTAACAAAGACAACACCTCACAGTAGCGTAACAACACACGACTCTGTGAAGAGGAACATAAGAAAGGACCTGAAACTCTTCCCAAGAATTAAGATTAGTCCAATTTATCATTAAATTCTTCCCAAATTTTATTAATTATAAATGAATCCAATTTATATAAACCAAAAGAAATATTCATATTATTTTCAAAACTGCTTTTAATGAAACATGATTCTATTATATTCCTCTCAACCATGGACTTGCTTGATACAACCTTCTCAGCATTTTGAAAATCAATTGGATGGTTAAAATCTCTCACATGAATAAATAGAGCATTAGAATCTTGTCCAGTTCTAATGCTATATTTATGTTGTTTTAATCTTAGTTCAAGACTTTTACCAGTTTGACCATAATAAACTTTATCACATATTTTACAGGGAATCTTATAGACACATCCGTCAGCATTTTGGGGGGATTTTTTTATCAAAAGTCTTTTTACTGTATCAAGATTTTTAAATACAACTTTGATATTAAAATTCTTAAGAAAGGAAGGCATATCAATCAAGTTTTCATGGTAAGGAGAACCAACATATTTTTTGGTTGAATAAGGTTGGTTGTCCCTTTTGGATTGTAAAAGTATTTCTAGCTATTTTAAAAGATTTATCAATTATGTTTCTTGGGTATTTTAAATCATTAGCTATTTCATAAATTTTAGAGATTTCTTCATCAATGAACTCTGGACTTCAAATGCGTAAAGCTCTCAAAAACATAGAAGAGAAAACCGACACTTTAACTCTATCTTGATGTGAAGAGTAATAGTGTACATAGGAACAATTATTTGTAGGTTTTCTGTAAATTTTAAATTTAAAATCAATGTTACCCTTAATAATAAAAACATCTAGGAAAGGCAATGAGTTATTTACTTCAAATTCAACAGTAAAATTTATAGAATGAGCTAAGCTATTTAATTTAACAAGGAAATGGTTTATGTCTACATTCTTAGGCATAAGGCACAAAATGTCATCAACATATCTATACCACTTAGCTCTATTGGGAAGGATAGTGTTAAGCAATCTTGTTTCGAAAAATTCCATATATAAGTTACTAAGAACAGGTGAAAGAGGATTTCCCATTGCCATACCAAACTTCTGAGTGTAAAACTCATCATTAAATACAAATTTTGCATCAACAATACAAAGTTTAATAAGTTTAATGATAGTAGGAACTGGCAATGGTAAATCGTAATTAACCAATTCTTCAGATAAGAAACTTAGTAAATCATCAACTGGAACTTTTGTAAACAAGGAGGTAACATCAAAACTAACCATATTGAAATCATTTAAATCAGTCAATGTGCTTAATTTATCAACTAAATCTAAGTTGTTTTTAACATTAAAATTAGAAATTTTTCCAACAATTGGGCTCAAAATATCAACAAGACATTTAGAAAGTTTATAAGAAACTGAACCTATAGAGCTAATAATTGCATATTTTGATATCACCTGTTTACTTGATCTTTTGCAAAATATATATATATATATATATATATATATATATATATATATATATATATATATATATATATATATATATATATGGACCTGTAATAGTAACTGGTGTATCGTACCTTACTTGTAGCTGCGTACTGGAGTAGCTAGGAGACACAGTTGAGTAAGTGTTAAGTGGAGTGGGTAAGTGTGACCACTTAATAAGTGGACCAGCCTCACATGTGTTCTATTAAGCGGAAAACTGACACATTATTCATGACCTTAATTTTTGTGAGTGTTCCGTGAAACAAGGGCAGCTGGTAGACTCCTGTCTTGTAGGCCTATGAAATGGGAGGTGCGGCGAGGTGCTGGGTGGTGCTGGGAGGTGCTGGGTGGTGCTGGGTGGTGCTGGGAGGTGCTGGGTGGTGCTGGGAGGTGCTGGGAAGTGCTGGGTGGTGCTGGGAGGTGCTGGGAAGCGCTGGGTGGTGCTGAGACGTGCTGGGTGGTGCTGGGAGGTGCTGCGTGGTGCTGGGAGGTGCTGGATGGTGCTGGGAGGTGCTGGATGGTGCTGGGAGGTGCTGGATGGTGCTGGGAGGTGCTGGATGGTGCTGGGAGGTGCTGGAGGGTGCTGGGAGGTGCTGGATGGTGCTGGGAGGTGCTGGATGGTGCTGGGAGGTGCTGGATGGTGCTGGGAGGTGCTGGATGGTGCTGGGAGGTGCTGGATGGTGCTGGGAGGAGGTGCTGGATGGTGCTGGATGGTGCTGGGAGGTGCTGGATGGTGCTGGGAGATGGTAGGTGGTGCTGGGAGATGCTGGATGGTACTGGAAGGTGCTGGGAGGTGCTGGGAAGTGCTGGGTGGTGCTGGGAGGTGCGGCGAGCTGCTGGGTGGTGCTGGGAGGTGCTGGGTGGTGCTGGGAGGTGCTGGGTGGTGCTGGGAGGTGCTGGGTGCTGCTGGGAGGTGCTGGGAAGTGCTGGGTGGTGCTGGAAGGTGCTGGGAAGCGCTGGTTGGTGCTGAGACGTGCTGGGTGATGCTGGGAGGTGCGGCGACGTGCTGGGTGGTGCTGGGAGGTGCTGGGTGGTGCTGGGAGGTGCTGGGAGGTGCTGGGAAGTGCTGGGTGGTGCTGGGAGGTGCTGGGAAGCGCTGGGTGGTGCTGAGACGTGCTGGGTGGTGCTGGGAAGTGCTGCGTGGTGCTGGGAGGTGCTGGGTGGTGCTGGGAGGTGCTGCGTGGTGCTGGGAGGTGCTGGGAGGTACTGGATGGTGCTGGGAGGTGCTGGATGGTGCTGGGAGGTGCTGGATGGTGCTGGGAGGTGCTAGATGGTGCTGGGAGGTGCTGGATGGTACTGGGAGGTGCTGGATTGTGCTGGGAGGTGCTGGATGGTGCTGGATGGTGCTGGGAGGTGCTGGATGGTGCTGGGAGATGGTAGGAGGTGCTTTGAGATGCTGGATGGTACTGGAAGGTGCTGGGAGGTGCTGGGAAGTGCTGGGTGGTGCTGGGAGGTGCGGCGAGCCGCTGGGTGGTGCTGGGAGGTGTTGGGTGGTGCTGGGAGGTGCTGGGTGGTGCTGGGAGGTGCTGGGAAGCGCTGGGGGGGGCTGGGACGTGCTGGGTGGTGCTGGGAGGTGCTGCGTGGTGCTGGGAGGTGCTGGATGGTGCTGGGAGGTGCTGGATGGTGCTGGTAGGTGCTGGATGGTGCTGGGAGGTGCTGGATGGTGCTGGGAGGTGCTGGATGGTGCTGGTAGGTGCTGGATGGTGCTGGGAGGTGCTGGATGGTGCTGGGAGGTGCTGGATGGTGCTGGGAGGTGCTGGATGGTGCTGGGAGGTGCTGGGAGGTGCTGGGAAGTGCTGGGAAGTGCTGGGTGGTGCTGGGATGTGATTGATGGAGCTGGGAGGTGTTGGGAGGTGCTGGGTGGTGCTGGGAGATGGTAGGAGGTGCTGGGAGATGCTGGATGGTACTGGGAGATGCTGGGAAGTGATGGGTGGTGTTGGGAGGTGTTGGGTGTTGCTTGGAGGTGCTGGGTGTTGCTTGGAGGTGTTGGGTGTTGCTGGGAGGTGCTGGGTGTTGCTTGGAGGTGTTGGGTGTTGCTTGGAGGTTTCTGTGTTGCTTGGAGGTGTTGGTGTTGCTTGGAGGTGTTGGGTGTTGCCTGAGGTGTTGGGTGTTGCTTGGAGGTGTGGGTGTTGCTTGGAGGTGTTGGGTGTTGCTTGAGGTGTCTGGGTGTTGCTTGGAGGTGTTGGGTGTTGCTTGGAGGTGCTGGGTGTTGCTTGGAGGTGTTGGGTGTTGCTTGGAGGTGTTGGGTGTTGCTTGGAGGTGCTGGGTGTTGCTTGGAGGTGCTTGGGTGTTGCTTGGAGGTTTCTCTGTGTTGCTTGGAGGTGTTGGGTGTTGCTTGGAGGTGTTGGGTGTTGCTTGGAGGTGTTGGGTGTTGCTTGGAGGTGCTGGGTGTTGCTTGGAGGTGTTGGGTGTTGCTTGGAGGTGCTGGGTGTTGCTTGAGGTGTGGGTGTTGCTGGAGGTGTTCTCTGGTGTTGCTTGGAGGTGTTGGGTGTTGCTTGGAGGTGTTGGGTGTTGCTTGGAGGTGTTGGGTGTTGCTTGGAGGTGTTGGGTGTTGCTTGGAGGTGCTGGGTGTTGCTTGGAGGTGCTGGGTGTTGCTTGGAGGTGTTGGGTGTTGCTTGGAGGTGTTGGGTGTTGCTTGGAGGTGTTGGGTGTTGCTTGGAGGTGCTGGGTGTTGCTTGGAGGTTGGGTGTGCTTGGGGGTGCTGGGTGTTGCTTGAGGTGCTGGGTGTTGCTGGAGGTTTTCTGTGTTGCTTGGAGGTGTTGGGTGTTGCTTGGAGGTGCTGGGTGTTGCTTGGAGGTGCTGGGTGTTGCTTGGAGGTGCTGGGTGTTGCTTGGAGGTGTTGGGTGTTGCTTGGAGGTGCTGGGTGTTGCTTGGAGGTGCTGGGTGTTGCTTGGAGGTGCTGGGTGTTGCTTGGAGGTGTGGGTGTTGCTTGGAGGTGTTGGGTGTTGCTTGAGGTGCTGGGTGTTGCTTGAGTGAGGTGTTGGGTGTTGCTTTGAGGTGTTGGGTGTTGCTTGAGGTGCTGGGTGTTGCTTGGAGTGTCTGGGGTTGCTTGAGGTGCTGGGTGTTGCTTGAGGTGTTGGGTGTTGCTTGGAGGTGTTGGGTGTTGCTTGGAGGTGCTGGGTGTTGCTTGAGGTGCTGGGTGTTGCTTTGAGTGCTGGGTGTTGCTTGGAGGTGCTGGGTGTTGCTTGAGGTGTTGGGTGTTGCTGGAGGTGCTGGTGTGCTGGAGGTGCTGGGTGTGCTTGAGGGGTGTGGGTGGTGTGCTTGGAGGTGCTGGGTGTTGCTTGGAGGTGTGGGTGTGTGCTGGAGCAGGTTGCTTGAGGTTGGTTGCTTGGAGGTGCTGGGTGTTGTTGAGTGCTGGGTGTTGCTGGAGGTGTGTTGTTGAGGTGTTGTTTGGAGGTGTTGGTGTTGCTTGAGGCTGGGTGTTGCTTGAGGTGTTGGGTGTTGCTTGAGGTGCTGGGACTTGAGGTGATTGGCTTGAGGTGTGGGGTTGCTGAGGTGTTTTGAGGTGTTGGTGTTGCTGAGGTGCTGGGTTGCTTGAGGTGTTGGGTGTTGTTGAGGTGCTGGTGTTGCTTGAGGTGCAGGTGTTGCTTGAGGTGCTGGGTGTTGCTTGAGGTGGTGTGTTGAGGTGTGGGTGTTGTGGAGGTGTTGGTGTGCTTGAGGTGCTGGGTGTTGCTAGAGCTGGTGCTGAGGTGCTGGGTGTGCTTGAGGTGTTGGGTTGCTTGAGGTGCTGTGTTGCTGAGGTGCTGGGTGTTGCTTGGAGGTGTTGGGTGTTGCTTGAGGTGCTAGGGAAGTGCTAGGTGAGTGTGCTTGAGTGTGGAGTTTATTGAGGTAGCTGGTGATGCGAGGTGCTTGGTTGCTGAGGTGCTGGGTGTGCTTGAGGTGTTGGGTGTGCTGGAGGGTTGGTGCTGTTGGAGGTGCTGGGTGTGCTTGAGTGTGGGTGTGTGGAGGTGCTGGGTGTGCTTGAGGTTGTGCTTGAGGTTTGGTGCTGGGAGGTGCTGGGATGTGCTGGAGGTGCTGGTGCTTGGTGTGAGGGTTGGTGCTGAGGTGCTGGGAGCTGTTGACATTTGAGGTGCTGGAGGTGTCTGGAGAGTGCTGGTTTTTGGAGGTGCTATTCTGAGGTGCTTGAGAGCTGAACGTGCTGGGAGATGCTGAGGATTAAGCAAAAGTTATTTGAATATAATATAAAAAAAAAATAAAATAATAGTGTTAGTGATATAAGTAATAGTACATGAGTGCTTGAGGATTTGGATGTCAATACCCACCTTGAGCGACTGGAAGGATTAGCCTGCAGACAATATAGCCTTGCAAGAGCTGCAGCGTTGCTTGAGTAGATGACCGTTAAAAAAAGCCCTGGCCTCCAGCAGAGGTAATTGAGGTTTTAGTTACAAATGTCAAATAAGAGAAGAAGTGACCAGGTGAACAATTACAAATTAGTGTAACAAGTATTAAAATTAACCCCCCCTCACCTTGACGAAAACTTAATTAACCCCGACCACCACAACGCCTCGACACCCGCACTTATCTTAAGCAAATTTGGCCAAAGATGGTTTCCGAAAGTGACTTTAACATCTGAAATAAACGCAGGGATATTATAAATATCACTTTAGTGCTTTATATAAAGTTATAAATAGGTAATGGAGGTGTTATGAGGGTGTAATAGAGGATTGTACTGAGAGTGGGGACATCTGGCGAGCCTGGAGAGGGTCCCCTACACACACAGGCTTGTTTTTAGTTGTATAATTATAATATTTAAGTTAAATGGGACCTGAGGGACAGTAATAACATCATTGAGTGTGTTAAGACCGCTGGGGATACCATCGTCTGTTTCAGAAGATTAATAAGGCGTGGTTATTTAATGAAGAGTGTTACGAGGTGGGATAGTGAACCATCTGTGGTCCAGGGTGGTCCAGGGTGGTCCAAGGTGGTCCAAGGTGGTCCAAGGTGGTCCAAGGTGGTCCAAGGTGGTCCAAGGTGGTCCAAGGTGGTCCAGAGTGGTCCAGGGTGGTCCAGGGTGGTCCAGAGTGGTCCAGGGTGGTCCAAGGTGGTCCAGGGTGGTCCAGGGTGGTCCAAGGTGGTCCAGGGTGGTCCAAGGTGGTCCAGGGTTGTCTAGGGTGGTCCAGGGTGGTCCAGAGTGGTCCAGGGTGGTCCAGGGTGGTCCAGAGTGGTCCAGGGTGGTCCAAGGTGGTCCAGGGTGGTCCAGGGTGGTCCAAGGTGGTCCAGGGTTGTCCAAGGTGGTCCAGGGTTGTCTAGGGTGGTCCAGGGTGGTCCAAGGTGGTCCAGGGTGGTCCAGGGTGGTCCAAGGTGGTCCAGGGTGGTCCAGGGTGGTCCAAGGTGGTCCAGGGTGGTCCAGGTGGTCCAAGGTGGTCCAGGGTGGTCCAAGGTGGTCCAGGTTGTCTAGGTGGTCCAGGTGGTCCAAGGGTCCAGGTGGTCCAGGGTGGTCCAGAGTGGTCCAGGGTGGTCCAAGGTGGTCCAGGGTGGTCCAGGGTGGTCCAAGGTGGTCCAGGTGTCCAGGTGGTCCAGGGTGTCAGGTGGTCCAGGGTGGTCCAAGGTGGTCCAGGGTGGTCCAGGGTGGTCCAAGGTGGTCCAGGGTGGTCCAAGGTGGTCCAAGGTGGTCCAGGGTGGTCCAAGGTGGTCCAAGGTGGTCCAGGGTGGTCCAAGGTGGTCCAAGGTGGTCCAGGGTGGTCCAAGGTGGTCCAAGATGGTCCAGGGTGGTCCAAGGTGGTCACGGGTGGTCCAGGGTGGTCCAAGGTGGTCCAGGGTGGTCCAAGGTGGTCCAGGGTGGTCCAGGGTGGTCCAGGGTGGTCCAGGGTGGTCCAGGGTGGTCCAAGGTGGTCCAGGGTGGTCCAAGGTGGTCCAGGGTGGTCCAAGGTGGTCCAAGGTGGTCCAGGGTGGTCCAAGGTGGTCCAGGGTGGTCCAGGTGGTCCAAGGTGGTCCGGTGGTCAGGGTGGTCCAAGGTGGTCCAAGGTGGTCCAGGGTGGTCCAAGGTGGTCCAGGGTGGTCCAGGGTGTCTAGGGTGGTCCAGGGTGGTCCAAGGTGGTCCAGGGTGGTCCAAGGTGGTCCAGGGTGGTCCAGGGTGGTCCAAGGTGGTCCAGGGTGGTCCAGGGTGGTCCAGGGTGGTCCAGGGTGGTCCAGGGTGGTCCAGGGTGGTCCAAGGTGGTCCAGGTGGTCCAAGGTGGTCCAGGGTGGTCCAGGGTGGTCCAGGTGGTCCAGGGTGGTCCAGGGTGGTCCAGGGTGGTCCAGGTGGTCCAGGGTGGTCCAGGGTGGTCCAGAGGTGGTCCAGGGTGGTCCAAGGTGGTCCAGGGTGGTCCAAGGTGGTCCAGGGTGGTCCAAGGTGGTCCAGGGTGGTCAGGTGGTCCAGGGTGGTCCAGGGTGGTCCAAGGTGGTCCAGGGTGGTCCAGGGTGGTCCAAGGTGGTCCAAGGTGGTCCAGGGTGGTCCAAGGTGGTCCAGGGTGGTCCAGGGTGGTCCAGGGTGGTCCAGGGTGGTCCAGGTGGTCCAGGGTGGTCCAGGGTGGTCCAAGGTGGTCCAGGGCAGGTGGTCCAGGGTGGTCCAGGTGGTCCAGCAGGTGGTCCAGGGGTCCAGGTGGTCCAGGGTGGTCCAAGGTGGTCCAGGGTGGTCCAAGGTGGTCCAGGGTGGTCCAGGGTGGTCCAGGGCCTGGTCCAGGGCCAGTGGTCCAGGGTGGTCCAGGTGGTCCAGGGGTCCAGGTGTCCAGGGTCCAGGGTCCACCAGGTGGTCCAAGTGGTCCAGGGTGGTCCACAGGCTGGTCCAGGGTGGTCCAGGGTGTGTCAGGTGGTCAGGCCTGCCAGCCAGCCTTCAGCTAGCTAGCCAGCCACACACACACACACACACACACACACACACACACACACACACACACACACAGCGGGGTGGTCACTCGTAATAATTGGGATCAATTATAAGTTCTACACACGTGTAAGGAAGCCACGTGTGCTGGGATACACGTGTTGATATTACCTGAGAACCACGTGTTATTTCACACGGGGTGGGACGCTAGCAGTGATACCTGTCCCATCTCTCTCTCTCTCTCTCTCTCTCTCTCTCTCTCTCTCTCTTCTCTCTCTCTCTCTCTCCACAAAAGTGGACAAAACGTTTACAAGTGCAAGACGACTTTGAATTTTTATAAGTGCTGTCAGCAACAGCTACCAGAATGCTGGGTATCACAGCTATCAGCAGCAGGAAAGCTACCATGCTGGTACCATCACTGGAGAAGGTACAGAGCTACCATGCTGGTACCATCACTGGAGAAGGTACAGAGCTACCATGCTGGTACCATCACTGGAGAAGGTACAGAGCTACCATGCTGGTACCATCACTGGAGAAGGTACAGAGCTACCATGCTGGTACCATCACTGGAGAGGTACAGAGCTACCATGCTGGTACCATCACTGGAGAGGTACAGAGCTACCATGCTGGTACCATCACTGGAAGGTACAGAGCTACCATGCTGGTACCATCACTGGAGAGGTACAGAGCTACCATGCTGGTACCATCACTGGAGAGGTACAGAGCTACCATGCTGGTACCATCACTGGAGAGGGTACAGAGCTACCATGCTGGTACCATCACTAGAGAGGGTACAGAGCTACCATGCTGGTACCATCACTGGAGAGGTACAGAGTTACCATGCTGGTACCATCACTGGAGAGGTACAGAGTTACCATGCTGGTACCATCACTGGAGAGGTACAGAGCTACCATGCTGGTACCATCACTGGAGAGGGTACAGAGCTACCATACTGGTACCACCACTGGAGAGGTACAGAGCTACCATGCTGGTACCATCACTGGAGAAGGTACAGAGCTACCATGCTGGTACCACCTCTGGAGAGGTACAGAGCTACCATGCTGGTACCATCACTGGAGAGGTACAGAGTTACCATGCTGGTACCATCACTGGAGAGGGTACAGAGTTACCATGCTGGTACCATCACTGGAGAGGTACAGAGCTACCATGCTGGTACCATCACTGGAGAGGTACAGAGCTACCATGCTGGTACCATCACTGGAGAGGTACAGAGCTACCATGCAGGTACCATCACTGGAGAGGTACAGAGCTACCATGCTGGTACCATCACTGGAGAAGGTACAGAGCTACCATGCTGGTACCATCACTGGAGAAGGTACAGAGCTACCATGCTGGTACCATCACTGGAGAAGGTACAGAGCTACCATGCTGGTACCATCACTGGAGAGGTACAGAGCTACCATGCTGGTACCATCACTGGAGAGGTACAGAGCTACCATGCTGGTACCATCACTGGAGAGGTACAGAGCTACCATGCTGGTACCATCACTGGAGAAGGTACAGAGCTACCATGCTGGTACCATCACTGGAGAAGGTACAGAGCTACCATGCTGGTACCATCACTGGAGAGGTACAGAGCTACCATGCTGGTACCATCACTGGAGAGGTACAGAGCTACCATGCTGGTACCATCACTGGAGAAGGTACAGAACTACCATGCTGGTACCATCACTGGAGAAGGTACAGAGCTACCATGCTGGTACCATCACTAGAGAGGGTACAGAGCTACCATGCTGGTACCATCACTGGAGAAGGTACAGAGCTACCATGCTGGTACCATCACTGGAGAGGGTACAAGAGCTACCATGCTGGTACCATCACTGGAGAGGGTACAGAGCTACCATGCTGGTACCATCACTGGAGAGGTACAGAGCTACCATGCTGGTACCATCACTGGAGAGGTACAGAGCTACCATGCTGGTACCATCACTGGGGAGAGGTCACAGAGCTACCATGCTGGTACCATCACTGGAGAGGTACAGAGTTACCATGCTGGTACCATCACTGGAGAGGTACAGAACTACCATGCTGGTACCATCACTGGAGAGGTACAGAGCTACCATGCTTGTACCATCACTGGAAAAGGTACAGAACTACCATGCTGGTACCATCACTGGAGAGGGTACAGAGTTACCATGCTGGTACCATCACTGGAGAGGGTACAGAGCTACCATGCTGGTACCATCACTGGAGAGGGTACAGAGCTACCATGCTGGTACCATCACTGGAGAGGTACAGAGCTACCATGCTGGTACCATCACTGGAGAGGTACAGAGCTACCATGCTGGTACCATCACTGGAGAGGGTACAGAGCTACCATGCTGGTACCATCACTGGAGAGGGTACAGAGCTACCATGCTGGTACCATCACTGGAGAAGGTACAGAGCTACCATGCTGGTACCATCACTGGAGAAGGTACAGAGCTACCATGCTGGTACCATCACTGGAGAGGGTACAGAGTTACCATGCTTGTACCATCACTGGAGAAGGTACAGAACTACCATGCTGGTACCATCACTGGAGAGGTACAGAGCTACCATGCTGGTACCATCACTGGAGAGGTACAGAGCTACCATGCTGGTACCATCACTGGAGAAGGTACAGAGCTACCATGCTGGTACCACCACTGGAGAGGTTACAGAGCTACCATGCTGGTACAATCACTGGAGAGGTACAGAACTACCATGCTGGTACCATCACTGGAGAGGTACAGAGCTACCATGCTGGTACCATCACTGGAGAGGTACAGAGCTACCATGCTGGTACCATCACTGGAGAGGTACAGAGAGCTACCATGCTGGTACCATCACTGGAGAGGTACAGAGAGCTACCATGCTGGTACCATCACTGGAGAAGGTACAGAGCTACCATGCTGGTACCATCACTGGAGAGGTCAAGAGCTACCATGCTGGTACCATCACTGGAGAGGTACAGAGCTACCATGCTGGTACCATCACTGGAGAGGTACAGAGGCTACCATGCTGGTACCATCACTGAGAAGGTACAGAGCTACCATGCTGGTACCATCACTGGAAGGTACAGAGCTACCATGCTGGTACCATCACTGGAGAGGTACAGAAGCTACCATGCTGGTACCATCACTGGAGAGGTACAGAGCAGCTACCATGCTGGTACCATCACTGGAGAGGTACAGAGACTACCATGCTGGTACCATCACTGGGAGGTACAGAGCTACCATGCTGGTACCATCACTGGAGAAGGTACAGAGCTACCATGCTGGTACCATCACTGGAGAGGGTACAGAGCTACCATGCTGGTACCATCACTGGAGAGGTACAGAGCTACCATGCTGGTACCATCACTGGAGAGGTACAGAGCTACCATGCTGGTACCACCACTGGAGAGGGTACAGAGCTACCATGCTGGTACCATCACTGGAGAGGTACAGAGATGCTGGTACATCACTGGAGAGGTACAAGGAGAGCTACCATGCTGGTACCATCACTGGAAGGTACAGAGCTACCATGCTGGTACCATCACTGGAGAGGTACAGAGCTACCATGCTGGTACCATCACTGGAGAGGTACAGAGCTACCATGCTGGTACCATCACTGGAGAGGGTACAGAGCTACCATGCTGGTACCATCACTGGAGAGGTACAGAGCTACCATGCTGGTACCATCACTGGAGAGGTACAGAGCTACCATGCTGGTACCATCACTGGAGAGGTACAGAGCTACCATGCTGGTACCATCACTGGAGAGGTACAGAGAGCTGGTACATCACTGAGGAGTACATGCTGGTACCATCACTGGAGAGGTACAGGCTACAGCGGTACCATCACTGGAGGGTACAGAGCTGTATCACTGGAGAGGGTACAGAGCTACCATGCTGGTACCATCACTGGAGAGGTACAGAGCTACCATGCTGGTACCATCACTGGAGAGGTACAGAGCTACCATGCTGGTACCACCACTGGAGAGGTACAGAGCTACCATGCTGGTACCATCACTGGAGAGGTACAGAGACTACCATGCTGGTACCACCATGAGGTAGAGCTACCATGCTGGTCCATCATGGAGAGGTACAGAGCTACCATGCTGGTACCACCACTGGAGAGGTACAGAGCTACCATGCTGGTACCATCACTGGAGAGAGTGTACTGAGAGGTACCATGCTGGTACCATCACTGGAGAGGGTACAGAGCTACCATGCTGGTACCATCACTGGAGAGGGTACAGAGCTACCATGCTGGTACCACCACTGGAGAGGTACAGAGCTACCATGCTGGTACCATCACTGGAGAGGTACAGAGCTACCATGCTGGTACCACACTGGAGAGGTACAGAGCTACCATGCTGGTACCATCACTGGAGAGGTACAGAGCTACCATGCTGGTACCATCACTGGAGAGGTACAGAGCTACCATGCTGGTACCATCACTGGAGAGGTACAGAGCTACCATGCTGGTACCACACTGGAGAGGTACAGAGCTACCATGCTGGTACCATCACTGAGAGGTCAGAGTCCAGCTGGTACATCACTGGAGAGGTACAGAGCTACCATGCTGGTACCATCACTGGAGAGGTACAGAGCTACCATGCTGTACCACACTGGAGAGGATAGAGTACCATGCTGTACCATCACTAGGGTACAGAGTCCATGCTGGTACTCACTGAGAGGTACAGAGCTCCATGCTGTACCATCACTGGAGAGTGTACAGAGCTACCATGCTGGTACCACCACTGGAGAGGGTACAGAGCTACCATGCTGGTACCATCACTGGAGAGGGTACAGAGCTACAATGCTGGTACCACCACTCGAGAGGGTACAGAGCTACCATGCTGGTACCATCACTGGAGAGGGTACAGAGAGCTGGTATTATCACTGGAGAGGGTACAGAGAGCTACCATGCTGATACCATCACTTGAATAACTTCGTCACAAACATGAAAAACTCGAAAAATGGAATAAAACTTGGAGGCAGAAGATACAACACAAAGGTATGTAACGTTTTTCCAGAGAGAATGATAGCAGGATGAAAGAGAGTATTCATCGAGGCTGTCAGCCTCAATACAATACAGTCATTTAAGAACCAGGTGGATTTCAAGTGTACTTAACTCACACACTGAGGTCCGTGATTCGATCCCCGGTACGGGTGGAAACATTAGGACGTATTTCCTTAAAACACTTGCTGTCCCTGTTCACCTAGCAGTAAGTAGGTACCTGGGTGTTAGTGGACTGGTGTGGGTCGCATACTGGGACAAAATTGACCTAATTTGCGGAAAATGCTCTGCATAATAAGTGGTTCTATATAGTAGTATGTCATTGATGTCAGTTATGGTCTGTACATGTACTTGTAGAAATAAAGATTATTATTATTATTATTATTATTATTATTATTATTGTTATTATTATTATTATTATTATTATTATTATTATTATTATTATTATTATTATTATTATTATTATTATTATTATTATTATTATTATTATTATTATTATAAGAATATAAAGCCAGGGTAAAGTGTAATCAATTGATTGGTGCTACGCCAAACATGGTCTGCAGTTCTACAGACTGAGGGACTGACCACCTCAAGGTTCATGGACTGATTACATCATCTCTACTACGTCTCCTGCCTCTGTATTTGACTGAAGAAGCCTACTGTGTAGGCGAAACGTTTTATTTATAAAGATACCCAAGTGATGCACATGTACTCATCTATTTGTGGTTGCAGGGGTCGATTCACAGCTCCTGGCCTCGCCTCTTCGCTGGTCGCTACTAGGTTCACACTCTCACTGTCCCAAGAGCTTTATCGTACCTGATGTTAGTTTAGTAACTATATCAGAACGAATAGTGGCAGTGGTTGTTACAGCAGTGGTACTGGTCCACCTTCACAGCAGTGGTGTTGGTCCTTCTTCACAGCAGTGGTGTTGGTCCACCTTCACAGCGGTGGTGTTGGTCCACCTTCACAGCAGTGGTGTTGGTTCACCTTCACAGCTGTGGTGTTGGTCCACCTTCACAGCAGTGGTGTTGGTCCACCTTCACAGCGGTGGTGTTGGTCCACCTTCACAGCAGTGGTGTTGGTTCACCTTCACAGCTGTGGTGTTGGCCCACCTTCACAGCTGTGGTGTTGGTCCACCTTCACAGCAGTGGTGTTGGTCCACCTTCACAGCAGTGGTGTTGGTTCACCTTCACAGCAGTGGTGTTG